>VUQH01046364.1:10922-40437 GCA_015106775.1 Etroplus canarensis
GGTGGGTTGTGTTTTTTTTTTTTTTTTTTTTGTATTAGACTAGTTTTGCAGATGTATACCTCTAGATGGTAGCAGTGTCACTCTACTTTGCTGGTAGCCACTTGGGAATTTCATACTGGGTTTCAAACTTTGCTTTGTATCCTCTGTCTTTTTGATGTAAGATGATAATGCCTTCGATGCTGCTGAGAGAGAGCCCTCCATCAAGGTGGAGGTGAAAAGGTTGGACTATGGTGACACAGCCTGCCTGTCACTATCTAATATAAAGGAACTGTCCCCAGAAATGACAGTTGTACCACTTCAGGCTATGCAGGTCTCACTGGCTAATGTAAGCGGCTTCACAATCTTTCACCTGCATGAATACTTAAAAATTTTCAGAGACGGGTGTACAGATCATCCCTCTCAGAATTTGCATACATGTAAATTGTTAAAAAGTGCAAACTTAATTATTTGCATTTTTCCACTTGATTAGTCACAGTGTTATCTATTACTTGGTGATAAAGGAAAGGAATTATCTCAGTTCATGGTATTTTATGTGTTTCCTCCCCCTTAGGTGATACCTATGAATGGGAGAGACTGGTCTAAAGAGGCAGTCGGCTGGTTCAAAGCAATGGTACACAACAGGACTCTCTATGCCAGGCTTTACCAACAGGAAGGCAAAGTTACAGCTGAGCTGTTCTTGGAAAAGGGAAAGCTCGGAGCCATGAGGTACTTGTTTATAAAATAGTCAATTTATTGTACTATACATGTTTAAAATGAACAGAATTTTAAACAGCAAAAAGATGATTCTTGGGTAAATATACCTTTATATTTTATTGGCACAGGCAGTATAATTATTACATTAAGAGGTACAAAAGTGACTATATATGTGTATATACCACACATGGGCACATTACAGCCTTTTCAGCCTGGATTCCAATGTCCTAAAAGGAGAAAAGAGCAACTCCGAAAATTCTTTAAGAGACAGCATTTTTCTAAGAAACCTTGAGTTTATATTGCTATTAGAGGTGAGAATCACCAGAGACGCCACAATAGGATATTATAGAAATTTTAAACATAACACCTAACATAAAGAGTCAATATTTATTCTAATCAATAAGATAAAAGTTCTGTCTGTTCCTCCCTCTCCAGTCATTTTTATTGCTACAACATTGAATTTTCAAGCAAACATAAATGACAGACTGAACTTTGAATTGCATCCTAGTCCACTTTAACTGAATGCAAATGTGTGGACTACTGTACTACTATTACATGTATTTTGAACTGTGCAACTTGTACAACAGAAGTAATGTAGCTCATACAGCAAATGAAGAATTTGAAATTAGACAGAGTACTTAAGTGGGCTGAAAAAGCAATTCATTTTATTATTCTAGAACTAAAAAGTTCTGTTTATTTTTCCAGTGCATATAATAGAATACTGATACTTGGTCCCCCTGTATCTGTTCAGTATCCCTATACAAAATGTCACGAAACTATGCTGTATCTTTCTTTTTTCTCTATGTTTACATTCTATTAACTTGGTTCTAATGAAGTGTGTTTCATTAGTGTTCTATTTAGTGGTGCATATCAAACATTTTGGCAGGATGTAGGTTATTTTAAATTTTGGATATAGAATGTAAATATTGTGTAATATTTTAATTGTAACCTGTGACCACTTTTGATTTAGTTATCTAATGTGTGGCCTTTTTGCTTATTTATTCATTCATTCATTTATTTCCATCATTTAAAATGATGATGGAAAAAAATTATGAAAAAATTTAATTAGTCAACTCGTCTAGAAGTCAGATAACTCTAAGAAAAGAATCAAAATGGAGCAAAGTCTAATGGACCAATTTTGTTGGCCATACAAACACTTCATATGTATTTAAGAGTTATATTAAACATACAATAACATTCTTTGATATTAAATTGATATTATAATGTCTAAAAATGTGTGTCACTTTGTATAATGCTGCGCACATACAATACTAGATTAGTTTCCCAAGTGTGGCTAACCTTACTATAGCTAGTACTAGTAGCACTCCTTCCTTATAGGTCAGCGTCCACACAGTTACACAGAATGTGGTTACATGGCGCTTTACTTAAGTGGTTATTTTCCAGTTTATTCAGACACAGCTGACATACAAATGCTTGTTTTCTAAAGCAAATTACTGTGGAACCAGTTTGCATGGCCTTCATCTGCTTGTTTTCCACCTTTCTTGTTTACAAATTCCTGTCATTGACTGAGGGAAGGGCTTAGCCATCTGTCGGTGCTGCAGCCCTGGTTAAAGACAGGTGGCACTGTAACATGTAAATTGTGTTGCACATTAGAAATTAAAATAATAGGAATAATTAGTTTAGTTGACTAGTATTCCTGATGTCGTATTTCTGGTGCAACATTTAAATTTCTAGTCAGCTAGTGGTACGTGTCCCTAGTCAGAAAAGCCTTCTGGGGAAAAAAAAATGTCACCCACTCCTGGAATAAACATTGTTAATGTAGACCATACAAAGGCCGGTAAGTGCTGAACAACTTAACTATATGTCCTCATTTTCAGGAGGGGTGCTTCACTATCTTTGAGACTGACTCAAAATGGGCATGCCAGTCACAACATGCTGAAGAATACTGGTCACACCAAAAGAAGTAAGTAGCATTATATTTTATAAAATCTGTTTTCCTTAAATTATCCGCTCTACACTACTATATCTAGTGGCAGTGTACCCTGTAGATGCCATAGATCGGTTTTCATTATCATTAAATATCTTTCCCTACTACATTTTGTTTTGTAGACACTGTTCAACTTAAAGAACAAAAACAGGACTCTGACTGGGAGAAGTACCTCATCTCTTGTTATACTCAAAGTAAGAAGTAGTTCAGGATGCAAGGACTGTGTTTAATTTTGTTAGTATCATTTTTCTCCTACTTGAGTGACAGCACAAGTGTTAAATTCAAAATGCAAGCATAACATCATAGATGTACTTTATACAAATATAATTTGTTTATACTGTAAAACCTAAAATAATAAATAAATGTGAATGACAAAAATACTCAATTTTGATCGACCATCTGCATTCAAGTGAACATGCAGTAGCTACTGAAACTAAAGTAACTGAATTAATGAGATTAAATAATGTAGATTTTTATCACTGAAGTACTGACTGAACTATTATACATATCAGCTATCGTGTATTATTAGTTCATACAGTAAGAACTGGGAAATTATTTCTGGTGAGTGCACATTTACATTTATATGGTGGAATGTGACATTTATGCTTTCATCTATATAAATGAAACAGGTTTAAATTTTGTAAAATAAATATTCAATGACTACTTATTTGTATGAGAGAGGGGTACAAAATTGTTTTGCTTGCTTTATTTTGAAAGTTCCCCCTTTAACTATATGGGTAAGTGTTCCCTTTCCTGTGTTAAAAAACAGAATTGTATTTCAGGTCCTGATTATTTTTAGCCACTAGACGGTGCCAGTTCTGCCCGATTACCTGCCTTCTCTTGAACGATGTTTGGTTTGTTTTATGCTACAAAAAGTAGTTTTGTTTTTATTTTTTCCTTTAGTACTCATTAAGCCATGCTATCTTGGCTATATTGTTCTTTTACAATGGCAAATTTATTTTTTATGTAGTTTTATTTTGAAATAAAAATGTGTTTTCTACTGTTAGACTTTATGCTCTGTCTTTCTTCTCTGGAGAGAATGTAAGTGAGATTTAGTTCATTCAAAGAATTAGCAGGTCACCCAAACCCTCCCACTACACTTGTCAGAAGTGACGGTACAGTCTGTGAGTGACGCAGAAAAGCTCATGGCACAGAGAACTGCTGTATGTCATTTGATTGTTCATGACAAATGAGCACATTGTGTTTTCACTTGGATGCAGTTTGTTGTTACTGTAAATTATTGTTTCTACTGTTACAGGGAGGAGTTTGACCAGAATTGACCCGTTGACAAGGCTGTGTAAATCATGATTTTAAATCAACAATTTCATCAGTGTATTGTGTATTTATATGGGTCTAAGGGCATACAGATTTGTTAACATGCTAAATTAACCTCTTTATAGAAGGCAGAGACATTACTGCAGTTATCTCTAACCTGGATGAGTGTGGGTATATATAGTCTTGTGCCAGTTTACTCATAACCAAAATATCATGTCATATGTTAATAGACGCAAACATTTAAGGTATATTTAAAGTGAAACTTTTCATCCCAATGTTGTTAGATTCCTTTATTTTGTGAAAAATCTACCAAGTAATGTCAGATTTACTTAATTTCATTCCATTATATTTACAGTAAATATTTGTCTGTGCAAATTTAACTTTGTTGCTAGTACTTTAAAGTATTGGAGTATTCAAATTTATGACTGGCCACGCCATCAGTTTTTGCAGTAGCTGAATAGTTCATATATTATCTGGATAAATCTGTAAACCTGTTAGCATTTCAGCGGTTGTGACTCAGGTCAAAAGCTTCCTTCACTTCCCTGCCCTGCCAAGCACAATAAATAATGTGGCAGGCTGAGGCCTTTTGTGTCCACACAGATTCCTTCTTTTGCCCTGGGGTAGGCGGAAATCGAGGCGTTTGATCTGAATTCTAAAAGAGTCTTGTTGCAGCCCAATAAAGGGTGCCATTGTATGTAAATAGTTTATATAAGAGCATATGACTGCTATGGTGCAGGGCAGTGGCTAGTGGCGGAGGAATGATTAGCATTTTCCAAACGCGTTCTGTTTTCAGTCCAGCCTTTTGGCTTGCTAAAAAACATAAAATTTGAATTAATTTCTTTCCATTCTGTACACATTTTTGTGTACCACCACAGCTGAAGGTAAAATCCATGTTCTGTCCTATTAATTGTGTTTTATACTAACATTCAATGAGAAAAGGGGTTGGATTTGGTGTGTGTGATGGCTGACATGCCCCAGTGCCTTGACTTGATAAATACTTGGCATGTTAAGGGTCTCATTATTTCCTTTTATGGTAGCAATGTTTTACTGAATATGCTTTAAAAGACTGACCATTTTAGGGTTTTTAAGGCAAATCTCAAAGAACAATAGACACCTCTTACTTTTCAGACAAAAACAAAAAAAACTCAATGAGATGCATGTCTTGCTGGTTCCTTGGAGAAATTTGCTGGCAGTCTGTCAGTCTGTCTGCAACTGGGCTATAGGCCAGCCTGGGAGTACAGTATTAATACAGGGCGAGCGTATCACGTGGTTCTGCAAATGTTTCGCA
Source organism: Etroplus canarensis (assembly GCA_015106775.1). Classification (NCBI taxonomy): domain Eukaryota; kingdom Metazoa; phylum Chordata; class Actinopteri; order Cichliformes; family Cichlidae; genus Etroplus; species Etroplus canarensis. The sequence goes on from VUQH01046364.1 coordinate 16,127, forward strand.
ATTGGCTTTGACCTGTTGCGTCTTGTGATGGTGCATGGTGGTAGGCCATCGCCCCTGTTTTTATACAGCCAGCAGGCTACTTGGCAATTCTTGTCTGTTGTTCCTGACTGCCAAATCCAGCTTCATGCTCAGGTCATACCTCAAGATGGTCATCTTTGGACCCGGTGCTGCTTACGCTGCTTGCACCGCCGGCTGAGCCTGGTAAACCTCTAAAAACTAATGTTACGCCACTTAGGCTTTTCCTAAAATGCTGACATTTTGTGGACAGTTTTGTAATTTAAAGGCCTTATTTAACATGGTAAAATTTTTAAAAGTGTGACTTTATGCCATTAATGAAAGGCTAAAACATGTAAATTCTCTAATAAATTATTTAACTGTGCGTCTCTCTTTTTGTAATTTTGATACTTAATCGATCAGACATGTAACTTTGCATACACCCATGTGATATTCACTTGATGTTTATCGTTTATCATTTTATTCATTTTTTCAGACCTGGAGTCAAAAATGAACTGGGGGTCCTTTTATGCCGTGATCAGCGGCGTAAACAGGCACTCCACTGGCATTGGACGTGTTTGGTTGTCTGTCATCTTCATCTTCCGTATCCTTGTCCTGGTGGTTGCTGCAGAAAGTGTTTGGGGAGATGAAAAGTCTGGCTTTACCTGCAACACCCAGCAGCCCGGCTGTAATAGTGTCTGCTACGACCAGTTTTTCCCCATCTCGCACATCCGCTTGTGGGCACTCCAGCTCATCCTGGTGTCCACCCCTGCACTGTTGGTGGCCATGCATGTAGCCCACCGAAGGCATATCGACAAGAAGATCCTCAAGAGGGCAGGCCGAAGTAGCCCCAAAGAGTTGGAACACATCAAGAATCAGAAGTTTCAAATCACAGGAGCTCTATGGTGGACATACATGATCAGTATCATCTTCAGAATAATCTTTGAGGTGGCTTTCCTCTATATTTTTTACTTGATCTATCCTGACTTTAAGATGGTGCGTTTGGTGAAATGTGACTCGTACCCTTGCCCCAATACAGTGGACTGTTTTGTCTCCAGGCCGACAGAAAAGACCATTTTCACTGTGTTTATGCTGGCAGTGTCTGCCGTGTGTGTGCTGCTCAACCTGGCTGAGGTGGTGTACCTCATATGCAGGGCCTGCAAACGGTGTTTTCGTAGCTCTGAAGATGAGTCAAAGTTACCTTGGATAACTCAAAGATTGTCTACATACAGGCAAAATGAAATCAATCAACTGATAGCAGATCACTCGCTCAAGTCTAAGTTAGCTGTGATCAAAAAGAACCCAACTGAGAGGGGTGAGAGGTGTTCTGCTTTCTGAGACTCTTGAACTAATAAGGCATAACTTCACCTGACCATGTAGCATCTCATGCTTTAATGTCACATATCCTGTATATTTGATTGGTGTCTGCTTTTTTGATTATTTTTTAATGTATGATTCAGTCAACTGGTCATAGATCATAATTCATTTCTACTCACACAAATGTTAGCTGCTGTTTAAACTATTTAGAGCCTGTAGTGAAGGTTTAAGGACCAAACCAGTGTTTGCTGTTACTGCATTTTCCACTATTTTTTTGAGCATCTTCCATGATTTTCTTTTCATTATAAAAGGCATTTTGTCAAATTGGGATGATAAGTTTAAGTTGACTATAAGCATCATGCCTTCATTTGTTTTGTTGAAGCTGCATTATTGTTACATGACAGTGTACTTCATAGCGTGCATTTGTTGAAATCTTCCCGGTGCAGCTGCTCAGAGGTATTGATTGTTCTGTGACACATACCAAATACAGATGTTGCAAAAATCCACATTATAAAGGTTGTTGTTTAGGATATCAGTTTCTCGGCAGTGCATAAATCCACATCATAGCAGGGTTTTCACATCCATGCACTCTTTTTGGCTGCCTTTTACAACAGTATTTTTGAGCAGAAAAGATGAAATCTTCTGAGTATGTTGCAGTAAGTCTCCATGAAGAGATTTAAGGAAATAGATTGCTGTTTGGAAGAAACAAAAACTTCAAAATTAAAAACAAAAAGTAACATGAGGAACATAAAGTGTACGCGATGTTTAGTGAAAAGCAGCCAAAATGCTAAAACGCTGGTTACGTCCTTTAAATGGCAGTGATTACTGAAGCAGTTAAAATGCTGGATAAGAGAGTCATCTTATTTTGGATAACAAAAAATGTTACTATGAAAACTAGTACATGAATAGGAAAGTAAGACTTTTGTATAAGAAAATGACTAATAACAGCATAGAGGTTAAATTATATTGGATAGTCATTGTTTTGCGTTTTTTTCCTAAACTCCAGGTAGACGGCAATAACCTTTAGCTTAGAAAAATATTCAGTTGGTGCTACAAAAGAAAACTTCAAAAAATGAAGCTACTCTCCAAACATGGCTGCCATGTACCCATTAGCTACAACATTAAAACCACCTGCCTAATGTTGTGTAGGTCTCCCTCATGCCACCGAAAGGACTAGTGCATTGAGGCATGGAAGTGAGACCTCTTTGGGTGTCCTGTGGTGTCTCACACCAGGACGTCAGCAGCAGATCTTTTGGGTCCAGTAGATCAAGGTGTGGGGTCTCTGTGAAGTTGCGGATGCGTGATCAAAATCAGATCTGGGGAGTCAGGAGGCCAGGTCAGTGCCATGAGCGCTGAGCAGTTTCTTTGGTGGGGACCACTATTGTCAGGGTGTGCCGTTACTGCAGATGGAGCGTACTTGCATGAGTTCAACAACTCAAAAGTTTCCTGGGAGAACTTGACGTTGGAAGTAGATGATCAGTGTTCATCCATCTTTTCGGATTGTGGCTGCTCTGTGCACTCAAAAAAGAAAAAATATTTGCCTCAGACATGTTACTACTTTGATTCCAGATGATGAATAAAGTCTTTGCTTTAAGATGTCAGTAAAACTTTCCTGGTCTTAATATTCAAAAAATGAAAATTAGAATGATTTCACTGTTATCCCTTCATTTGTGAACAGGGTTATCCCATTACTGCACAAATATCTTTGTTCTTGTTTGTGAATCCAAACTGTTTTCTTCACTGCAGCTTTTATTTTAAAGTTTTCTTCCAGTTGGCTTGAATAAATGTTTGAAGTTGACCTACTTTTTAACAGACTCATCAGGTGCTCCTGCTTTCCCTAATATTAACCACCATAATATATTATGAAGTATCTCTCCTGTCCTGAAAATGTAATGCCCAATACAGTGGTATCTGTTTATAGAATCTTTTGTCATGTATATAATGTATACAAGAGAACCTATCAGTAAATGCACATATAACAGTTTACATCCAGGTAAGCAATCCAGATAAACTATAGAATGGGTTGAAACTATTTACAGTGTACACTGTATAATCTAAAGAAATAAACTGCCAGATAATTTTAAGTTACTTAGCAAACACATTGTCTTTTTTTGAGTACCATGTAAAATTGGTTGCACCAATTTGATTGTGACAAAAATGTTTAGGAGCTATAATTTGAGCTCATACCTGCGACATGTTGCAACTTCACTTTTTTCCCGTCACTGATTTGTAACTTGAGGATGCCAGTGGTTGCTCATCTCCAAGTCATGCCCCCACAACTGCAGCCCATGATAGGAGAGAGACCCTTGTGCTATATATAAATCCCAGGAGCACTTGTGGCCAGACAGACTTAGCAGACAACACCATTGGCCAGCTGCCCTGTCACTCGCTGTAACAAGCGGGTAGGGGTTTAATAGTTTACACTGGACGGTGAGTGTATACTGTGCCAAATTTAACCATGGGGGGAGGGAAGTCTGAGGGAAGGCAGGTTGGATATGGTTGAGTGTGTGTGTTGTGGTCAGCAGAAGACCCCTTGGCCTGGCTCTTGATTCCTGCCTGAGTTGTATTTGAAGGCAGAGGACTAAGTCACTGGGCTTGTTGGTGTGGAACCGAGTTTGTGGCTAGCAGGAATCCACTTTCCTTTCCATTCAAGGGCAATACTGGGGGCCCTAAGATCAGCATTGTACTGAGGCCTGTCAGCAAACCAGTGAGGCCTCATGGATCCTCCCAGACGTGGGAAGCTTCGCCGCACAGGATGTATAAGTTGACACGGTGGCTTTCTCCAGTAAAAGTAAGTGCTCTGGGATTTTTTTGTTGGTGGATTGTATGCTTTATGCACTGAAATACCTGTTCTTTAAGTAATTTAGGTTGTAGTGATAAACCTGAGTTAACTTACTAATGGTACATGCTGTGGCCAAAAGCTGTAGTTGTTGATTTACAGCTGCCTTATAGGGGAACAAATGTTGAAGTTGCTTCTATAGTCTTGGTAGAAACACTCATAATTTTCTTTTGGAATTATATGCATGATTTTATTCTCCGTTGTTATGTGGGTGCACAAAGTGCAGGGTTTCGTATTTAAATTACATCTCAATGATTGTTAGATTTATTGTTCGTGACTCCCCTAACGTCAACCCACCTGCTGTGTTTCAACACTTGAATTCATCCTCCTTCACATACTTTGCACTTCCTCTCTTACTACTGTACAGCACATCCATCAGAAGCAGACTATTTAAAACCTAACATGTCACAGGAGCTGACAGCACCAACATTAGTCTTCTGTTTCTAATTCGTACTCCCACCATATCTGCCTGGTGTTTGATTTCACTTCGTGTGGCTCATGTTGCCATAGTTTGGGTCATGAAGGCCAGGAGCTGCAGAGTCATGACTGAAACCTGCTTTCCTCCTGTCCACACTTGCCAAATATATACCCTCCTAAAGTAAATATAATCCTGTTTGCATCCAAGTGGATAAGACCACTACCTGTTCAGTGGCAGTCCCCCAGCTGGACACTCAGTTAGCAGTTTGGCTCCCTAAAGACTTGGTTGTTCTGAACTCTGCAGAACTTGGTAAGCCATTTTAGAGGATGTGTAGTCATCAGCAACAATGAAGCATACTTTAAACTCAGGATTAGTTTAACTTCCGCCATTTCATCTATTTGGTGTGTACGTGCTTATAGAAAAGTCACATTTCAAATGAATGTTTCTCTCTGGTTTCATTGCCTCATTCACAGATCTGAACTCTCACAACCATGGGGGACTGGAACCTGCTGGGAAAGCTCCTAGAAAAAGCTCAGGAGCACTCCACTGTAGTGGGAAAGGTGTGGCTCACTGTCTTGTTCATTTTCCGCATCCTGATCCTGAGTGCTGCAACAGAGAAGGTGTGGGGCGACGAGCAGTCAGGCTTCGCCTGCGACACCAAGCAGCCTGGTTGCGAGAATGTGTGTTATGACATCACTTTCCCTATATCCCACGTCCGCTTTTGGGTCCTACAGATAATCTTTGTGTCCACACCCACTTTAATATACCTGGGGCACATTCTCCATCTGGTAAGGATGGAGGAAAAGCACAAAGAGAAAGAGAAGGAGAGAGAAAAGGAGCATGCACATCATTTGGACAAACAGGCACTTATTGTGGATGGAAAGCACAAGAAGGCTCTGATAAGGGACAATAAGGGACGGGTGCGCCTGCAGGGGGAGCTTTTGCGCACATATGTCTTCAATGTAATCTTTAAGACACTGTTTGAGGTGGGCTTCATTGTGGCCCAGTATTTTTTGTATGGCTTTGAGCTGAAACCCATGTATACCTGTGACAGAGCACCCTGTCCCAATGTGGTTAACTGTTACATATCCCGCCCCACAGAGAAAACTATCTTCATCATCTTTATGCTTGGAGTGGCCAGTGTGTCTCTTTTCCTCAATCTCATAGAGATCTACCATCTGGGCTTCACCAAGTGCCGCCAGGGGATCACCTTCAGGAGAAGTAAAAAGTCCCATGACAGTATTTCCAAGGAGCCCAGCGAAGCTGCAGTGCCTTTTGCCCCAAGTTATGATGACTACTTCCATGGGCACCGTCAAGTCCAGCCTGCTTACCCACCTGTACCCAGCTACAACCTCTCCCCTCTCTCTGCAGACACAGACTCATCCTTCCACCCCTATCACAGTAAGGCAGCTTATAAACAGAATAAGGACAACTTGGCGGTGGAGAGAAGCAGCAGCAGCAAGCCAGAGGAATGTGACCTGAAAGGCAAGAAGGGAGCAGGATCAGCCCCTGGGTCACCTACGCAGGCCAGGCCTGTCCACAGTGCCAAACACAGCAACAACAAGACTAGAATAGATGATTTGAAGATATGAGGAGGTTTATGTTTCTCTGAGGGGTCTTAAAATGCTGTGAGGGGATCATATGTTGTTTGAAAGCATTCACACATGCGAACTGACTCCCCTCTTCGAGATGGCACAGCTTTGATTTATTCCAACTTAGAGAGGAGTGGCATTCACAGGGCATAGCAATAAACACTAGATGTACACAGTATTTTTCGTAACTGTTGAATAGAACTAGTGTTTTCTAAATTCTGTTGACTGGTATCAGTTCTTCCATTATTCAATCTGAACACTTGTATCAAATCTACAAAAAGAGTCTCCTCAGGTTTACATTGAGCTCAACCTCAGTCAAGGATATCAGACAGAGGAGAAAAGTTAAATTTAACTTCCTTTAACTGCTTTGAAGTCATCATCTAGCATAGTTCGCTTGCTTAGACTTGAATTCTGGAATTGTGCAATAGCTGACAATTGATTGGACACTGGAATCATTTTTACTAATTCCAGAGTGCACCTCGAAAAGATATTGCACTGGTCTCAGGAGTTCCCACACATTTGTACTTTCTCTTCATTTTTTATTGCAACAGCCAAAAGTACATAATTAAAAGCACGTTCTTAAGTTTATCCCCATTTATGTCTGAATTTGTGGCGTTTGTTTTCTTTAAAGCATTTGGTGACAATCTTGTTTGTAAAAATTGTCTTAAATTTGCAGTTAGTAGTTCAGTTAGTATCTTTATCAGGAGACAGTTGAAGACGCATTACGACTGTTCATCTGTCAAATCTCTGAAAATAGTCCATCAATCCTGACTGTAATGTTGGCTGTGTTTACACAGAAGTGTCAATGCAGTGAAGCTCGGCATGTCTTTTTTAAATGATCACATTGTTACTGAACACTGAATCTCTGAAATTAGAATCTGCCAGGTGTTGTTTGAGTCATCAGAATCTACACGCAAACATTTCAACATGTTAAAAACGAACATGTTCAAGCGAGAATAAACATGTTATGTGTGAAGTCTTTGCCGTGTGTGTATCCCTTGCGTGCACATCTCATCTGTGATAGGAAAGCATACTCCCCTTGAAACTGAACGCGTGTATATGATGAGGGTGCCACTGGACTGGTGCATTCATCATTTCCCATCAGAGCTTGATGTGTCAAGGAAATACTACTTCAAAATTGCCATAATTTTTTATTTTCATATATATACATATATATATATATATGAAACAGAGTAGTTTCATTTGTTTAAGTTGCAGTCACGAAATAAGATTGAGTACTTTTGAGTGTTGTGGTGCCAGGCACAATATGTTCCACATCCCCCATATGTCACTTATGAAAACAAATCAAAGGCATAACCATACTAAAGACTCAGAGTTGTTATTAGTAATATATAAATCCATAAATCAATAAATAAACCAGAAAAAGCTATACTTTAAAAAGCAGACATATATTTTCAAATGGAAATGAAAAATGAAGGCAATTTTGAAATAATATTGTGATCATCTTTGAGAGAAGCATTTATTTATTTATTTATTTTAAATGATGACAGATGAAGAGAAATGAGTTATGACGTTGTTCATATCCAGCACTTTGAAATGAAAACCTTCTGCCAAGCTAGCATTTCACCATCACAGTGTTGGACAGTTATAGATGTCCAGTGCTTTTGGTGATATACAACATATTCCCATAAATTATCTGCATTTATGAAAGTTCAGTCTGCTACATGAGCATAAATAACCTAATAGCAGCATTGTAATCTGTTTCTAGAGTCACATAAAAGCTTTTATTAAAAGCAGTTATTGTATAAAACTTTATTATTTATTGATAAACTCAGAAGTTTTGATTAGTGTTTTCTTAGTACAATGGGTGAAATTCTTAACAGCAGGACCACCTAGGGCTATAAAATATAGTTATCTCAGTGCAGTTTATTTGAAAGGCTATTAAAATTGGGTGTGGTGATGGGCCAAAACAGTGTTTTTAAAAGAATCAAGGCATTCATGTGTGTGATTAATATTTTCTTTGGATCCTCCCATTTACAAGGAGAAGAACTGTAACACCCTCTACATTATCTTAATTTAGGATAACGTTTAGGAAAATTATTTTGAAATTAATAAAGTTCTACACAGATGGTGTACTTAATTTTAAACCATGATATCTCAATGGAGTAATTACTCTTACATGCAAAATATTATTGATCTTACATTTGGTGATGTGAAAAAATATACAGTGGAAAATTTTGTTGTTGTTTTGACAACCCCAGTTCCAAAAAAGTTGGCATGCTGTGTAAAATATAAATAAAAACACTATGCAATGATTTACAAATCTCATAAACCAATATTTTATTCGCAAAAGAACAGAGACAGACATTATACTATTTTATGAAAAAAAAAGTGCTTATCTTGAATTTGATGGCAGCAACATGTCTCAAAAATTTGGGAAAAGGTCAGCAAAAGTCTGGAAAAGTACGTGGTACTAAAAAGAATTAGCTTGAGGAACCTGCTGTAACTAATTAAGTGAACTGGCAACTGGTAATGTGATAAAAAGAGCACCTTAGAGAGGCTACAATAAATAATATCAAAAGAGTCAAAGAATCTGGACATGTCTCTGTGTGCAAGGGACATGGTCAAAAACCAACCATAGATATTGGTGATATTCAGGCCCTTATGCAGCCCTGCACTGCAAACAAGTATGATTCTATCATTGAAATCACTGCATGGGCTCAATTTTTGAAAATCATGGATGCCGCAAGGAAAGGGAGTATCCAGTTTGTTATAATGCTCAGTTCAAAAGCCTGATGGCATGGGGTCCATTAGTGCCTATGGTACTGGTAACTTGCACATCTTGAAGGCACCATCAATGCTAGAAGATATATACAGGTTTTAGAGCAATATGTGCTCCCTTCCAGACTATGTCTTTTTTCAGGGAAGACCTTGCATATTTCAACAAGACAATGCTAAACCACATACTGCAGCTTTTTCAGCAGCATGGCTTCATAGTAAAAGATTTCAGGTGCTGGACTGGCCTGCCTGCAGTTCAGACCTTTTATCATCTGAAAACATTTGGTGCATCATGAAACATAAAATACAAGAATGAAGACCCAGGGCTGCTGAACAATCCAAAAAGAATGGAAAAACATTCCTCTCAGAAAGGTCTAGCAGCTGGTCTCCTCAGTTCCCAGACATTTATGGACTGTTGTTAAAAGAAGAGGGGATGCTACACAGTGGTAAACGTGGTCCTGTCCCAGCGTTTTTTTTAGACGTGTTGTTGCCATCAAAGTCATGATGAGCTAGTCATTTTTATTAACTAGTAAAAGGTCTCACTTTGAACATTTGATATGTTTTATATTATTTTATTAATAAAATATTGACTTATGAGATTTGAAAATCATTGCATAATGATTTTATTTTGATTTTACACAGCATCCCTACCTTTCTGGAATTGCGGTTGTACATATTTGAACACTCAGACATTCAATATTCTTTCAAGTAGTGCCTACAGACAAAGGTGATATGCCTCGGACATATTTCAGTACTGTTTTAAATAATTTATTCAAAAATATCATTAGCTCTACTGTCTGACCTCTGATATTTGCTTCTTTCAGTTTGAGAATTTTCTTAAATGTACTGCCAATTTCAAATTCCCCAAACACTTCAGAGGGATTCAAATCTTGTCTTTAACCAGGCCATCCAACAACTCTATTTCTTCTTTCAGAACCATTCTTTGATAGATTTGCTTTGACAATTTGGATTATCATCCCTCTTCCAGTTCAACTTCAAATGGCTCTGCATTATCTTCACTCTTTGATGTGATGCAGAGACTACAGAGGTGAATCAATAACTGCAAGCTGCCCAGTTCCTGAGCCAGCAAAACCACCCTGAATCACATTTCCACCACAGTTTTTCACAGCTGGTATGAGGTTCCTGTCCTGAAAAGATGCCTTTGCCGAGTATCATACATATTGTTACAAATAGCTCTGAGTTTGATTTGTCCGTCTACAGCCCTTTATAGGCCCACTCTAAATGTCCATGGTCAAGGTGGGATTTTGCTCTAATGTTCTTTTTGGAGAGTAAAACCCCTTTTCATGGCACACCTCCCATTCAGGTCATCCTTCTTGATGATTGTAGATACATCCACTTTGGCACTAAAAGTTGCAAGAGAGAATTTTTGCTCTCTTTTTAGAGATTTCTTATGGTCCATTTGCTGGAAAAATCAGTTGTGTTTGAAATGTGTGCTTGAAAGTGATTCTTTGTACTATGGAATGATTTCTTTCAAATAATTTGGAGAGCTTCTTAAATTTCTCACCAGCTTCAAAGGCATTGAAAACTTTTTTTCTGAAGGTCTAAAGGCACGTTTCCAGGATTTTTTTTTTTTTTTTAAATGTTAGCGCAGGGACCAAGAACAAGTTAGGGGTGCTCACACGAAATCAGAGCACTGAAATAAAATCAGTGTAGAAAATTGGAGTAAAAAAAACCCTTTGGCCCCAATTCTCAGGCTCATATGCAGCTCTGTGTCCTATTACAAATTAATTATGTGAAAACTGGAGTTGCACAAGAGTTTAAACACAATTTTTTGCTGGGTAACCATTTTGCAAAGTGACAAAAGTATTTAGACTTTTCAGTTAAGTAAAAGTTGTAATGCTACTGAAGTAGCTTAACAGTGTACAAGTTGTAAAACTATAAATATATTTAAAGTGCCTAAGGTAAATGTACTTATTATGTAGAATGCCATCTTTAGAGTCATATACATACTGGATCATATTTTTTGACTCATTGATGTGTGTATCATTTTCACGTTGAATGGTTTCATTACTGGCCAGTTTGATTTACAACAATACAATTTGTCTTTGGGAAAAAAGTAACTAAAGCTTTTTAAATAAATGTATGGAGAACAAAGTACAATATTTGCATCCAAAATATAGTAACGTAGAAGCACCAAGTAGCAGAATATATAAATAGGCTTAAAGTAGAAGTACATGAAATCTGTAATTTAGTAAAGTACTTGAGTAAATAAGTACTGAGTTACAATCCTGCTGGTCCTATATATGCTCTCTAGATCTAATGATCTTGGCCATTGTAAGAATAACAATCCTGTAATCCAATAGCACTGGTGGTGTTGGTGCTGGTAGGGGGCAGTGCCACCCCATGCCATGGCAAAGACAAAATTAGACCCTAAATGTAAACCAGGTTTCATTTGGCACCTAATCTAAAACCCCCTGATTCTAGTTTAACTTACTGATTTGAAATGTTGGCCAGATGTAGAAACATATCTAACACCTGTATCTGCATCCACTATTTAATACTAGTAAATTGTATTGAATTGTATTAAATGCTAAATGAATAAACAGTTTTTATAGTCTGTGGTGATTAATCAAAGACTGGGAATATCTTTACTATCTTCAAATATTCATAAAAGCCTAAACAGTTGTTATAATCTCTATGGTTATTAAATAAAGAATACCCCAGTGTTGCTGTTTTTCCTCAGTGCTGAAACATATTCTGTAAGTATCTTCTGCAAAGTACCTGAGCTGAGTCTCATGGGAAATAACAACACAGACTAACACAATAAAGGGCCGCCTTGGTTGTGTTTAATGGTGGATATGATCTTATGTGTCCAGATGAGTTATCCTCTTGCCATATTCTGTTGTTCCCTGAGGTTTCAGTGTCGTGAATTTCTATTTCCACCAGCTGTAGCACAGTACTCTACTGCCCTCTTTCTTTACTTTCACTTAAACACTGACACAGTTGCTTGTTTAAGCTTTCTGACTGTTGAGCACGCCATCTTCTGGGCAAAGGAAATCTAAGTGAGAGAGACAGCTTATACATTCTACCATCACTCATGCACAAGTTCAGCAAGAGGATTTGTGCTGTATTATAGGACAGAACACACAAAAAAAGATAATCAAGGACTGTTGATGTGTGTGGTTTTTAACCCTTACTTTAAGTAGCTGTTTAGCTCTCTCTGACCTGCTTTTCATCATGCTGACACTATGCACGCAACCTGCTAATGTGTGATAAATGACCAAGAGCCGAAGGCGAAGCCTGCCCTTGCCCCATCTTTGTGTTGTTGCAAGGGTATGCGTATGAAATATCAGCCAAAAGGAAAAAGGGGCATCTGATGTTTGCTGACTGAATCAGTCTGATTGCTCGCAGGCCTGTCACCTCATCACCAGCAGCAAACTTGTTAAACTCAATGTAGACTGCACAGCTCTAACACTAGATTTGGCAGAATATAGTCTGGGAGCCCCCCCTCCCAAACACACACAGAACAGTACTGGTGTGTGTGTGCAGAGTGAGGAGGAAAACAAACAGAAATCAGCTGCTGATATGGTTTTTTAAAGCAGAAAATGTTGTTACAGCCAGGGAAATGTCAGTTCTCATCCTGGTTTCTTTACTGTGTTTTTGGAGGAACTGGTTGACCATTTGTTGTCACCATGTGACAACTCATATCCTTGCAAAGGTCAATAAGGTATCATCTAGACTTTTAAGACAAAGCTTGTTTTGTGATGATAACAATTCTGATTTTTATCACTACAGTCTTTATCAAGCCTGGGAAAAGTCTGGGTCATGCTAAGAAATAATTTTGTACAAATTATAAGAAAGGATTTAAAAAGTAATCACTTTACACAGATTTATCACTTTTTCTTTTTGTATGACAGGGTTGCTACTGTTGTGAAAACCTGTGAACGTGCTTCTGTAGCAGATTAACCTGAGGAAAAGCTGACTCAGGGTTGATCTCTGTGCACGTATTTCAGTCCTTTATGGCTTATGCAACAGATAAGGAAAGTCATGGCCTCTTGTGCAATATAGCTCATTCATCACACGCAGACCTTATTTATAAACAAACAAACAGTTCATCCAAGATTTAATCAGAGGAAATATTCTGAAATATATTTTAAATTCGATTTTTAACACATTTACAGTAGACTGTTTGTTGTTCTTGTATTAGACATCTGACAAATATACAACACATTGGAAACCTAAATATCTACACATATTACTGTGCAAAAGTCCAAAAGTCAACCCTCATTTCTTTATATTTTGCTTCCAAGAAGCCAGACTTTCTTGTAATTTTTTTAAAACTGGTCTTGAGCAATAGGTCTACAGACTTTCTGAAGGTCATTCAATAAGTGTCATTGGACATTGGCTGCTTTTGCACACATTTTCAGTCCAGACCTGACCATTTTCTGAGGAATGTTTTTTTTGTCTATTGAGCCACTTAACACTGACCTATGACTAATTCAAGGATAAAAAGGCACGAACCAGTGTTGCATCGACATATAACAGACAACTTAGCAAAGAAGCAATTTTAAATTGTGTCATCAGGTACTTTACTGTTGCAAAAACACAATCTGTTCCCATTTTTAGTTGAAACTCTGAAAAATGTCAAAGATAACACAGTTTGACAGGTATTAAAAAGTATTTTTGCACCACTTTGATTCCCAGTGAGCTATTAACTGAAACACTGGACGTTATCTGAAAGCCATGTTCTTAAGAAATAGGGAAAAAAATCCAGCAAAGACCTGACACAGGAACAGAATATTTGCATCTGGTCCTTCAGTTGATCCATCTACTGTTCTCGAGAGAAGTGGTGAAGAGTGGCTGTCAAGAAGCCATTCTTAAGGAGAGAAAATGCTGAGGTATGACAACTTACACAAGACAACAAGTCTTATGGAGTGATGAATCCAAATTTGAAATTTTGCTTCAAATTACTGTTATGTGTGGTGGAGGTCAGGAGAGACACAACAGTGTCTACAGCCATCTGTAAAATAGGCTGGAGGTTCTGCCGTGGTTTGCGGCTGCATTTTATCCAGTGATTTTAGGGATCTTGTCAAAAACTATGGAATTACAAACAAAAAATTACTGTCAGATTTTGATCCACCAAGCAAAACCATCTGGAAAGCATCTGATTGGCAAAGGTTTCACTTCTTGGCGTGATAATGATCCTAAATACACTGCCAATGCAGTAAAAATCTACCTGATAGAAAAAAGCAGAATGGAACATTATCAGCTGTAGATTGGCCTCCCCACAGCCTGGACATCAACATCACTGAAGCAGTGTGGGATTATCTTGACACAGAATGGAACAAAAAGCAGCAGACAGTCAAAGAACAGCTTTGGAATGTCCTTCAAGAAGCCTGGAGAACTATGCCTGAAGACTACTTAAAGAAATGACAAGAAAGCTTACTTAAGAGAGTTCAGGCTGTGCTGGGGAATAAAGGTGGTCGTACCAAATATTGACTTTAATATTTATTAGAATTATACAAACTGTTTTTACTTCATGTACTGTATTTACATACGTTTGCACATTTCAATAAATTAATAAATCAAAATCAGTAAGATTTTGCACTGTTTTGTATGTTTTAAGCTGATTCAACAGGAATCTGAGAAGTGCGTTCTTTACCAGGAATGAAAAATTTCCACGCATGTTCATAATTTTAGAAAGTATAAATATCTGAAGAGGTTTAACCTGGAAAAAAAAATATCACTAAATCAACAAAAACATCGTTTTTCATAGTTTATTTGAACAAGTCAGCACTCATCTGTATGATGCCAACTTCACTGGGTACATTCTCGAACCACTGAACATCAATACAAAACATAGTGCGAATTGGGAAAATTATTGCAACATCAAAGTTCCATAATGTCATCGAACTACAGCACACAAACACATTAAATCAGAAAGAAAAAAAAAAACACTGTTTAAAATGTTTAACAGATGACTTCGTAAGAATGAGATCAATTCAAAAGTACAAGACATCACAAAGATTTTGCCCCAAAATACAGAATGAACGTTAAGCATACTATGGGTTTATACTGATGCTGAGTCATCCGCAAATGTATAAAAACTGAAATGTGATTTAGTAACTTGAATTCCAGCTGAAAGGAACAAATCTTTCTAACATGTTAAAAATGACAGTGTGTGTGCTCATTAGCACATTAGTCAAAAGCCAAGACATTTTCATACTTGACAAATTGCGAAGGGACTTACAGCACTCAGCCAAATGGCAGCTCATGAAAAAGCCTCTTAAAAACAGGGGCTGTCCTCTGTCAACAAAAGTAATATTTTCAGAGAACAAAAAGTCAAAAAGCGGGCCTGCTGAGGCTGGTGAGAAAACACACCCAGCAGCCTCCACTCCCCCATGCCAGGGAACATACAGCAGTTTTGCAGGCTTTAACCTCAAGTTAAAGCCTCAGTGCAAACCAGCTACCCTAGCTGTCTGGTTTGTAGTTGGTGTTACATTGGAGATGATGTTAAAGCCCATGATTGGGGGTGGGAGTAGATTTGGATCACTGCCCGCATCTGTCTGTCTGTCTCCTCTGGTCCTATAAGCTGATAAGGACATGTCTTAATCATGTTTGCCCTTGCCTTTAGGCGTGCCTTCGTTCCAGGCCACATAAACAAACAAAGCCAAAACCACATGCACAGCAAGCACTGCGACAATGGCTGCATAGAAGTAGCTGTCAGAGCTTGACATCTTCATTGAACCTATGAAACAGAAGCAGAGTTAATGGTGATTACAAGCAGCTGTAATACAGCAACAGAAGTGCAAAAGTGTCTAGGTCATGTTTTCATGTGGAAATTAGGACCACTTTCACTGGCATAAAATTCAAGATAGCAGCAGTGATGAATAAGACATTAATAACATTATGCTTTTCTATGTCACCCTGTAGCATTGCTGGTTGCATCACAGTTGCATTGTTGGTGTTATTATCCAAAGGGCAGGACTGCTTAGAGCTAGACTTGGCTATACAGAGTACCTGATACTTTTAAGACAAATGAAAATCACTGGATGACAATAAATATACTTATATTCTATACTGTTATTCAGTGGAATTGAAAAGTAATGTTCTTAATAATGAACATTATGCAAACTACCGCTGCAATTAGATCTTACAGATACATCAAATAATAGCAGGTGGTCACTACCCAAAAGATTTAAATATTTTGGGGGGAATTCTGAGCGTCTTTGAGACGGTAAACACCCAGCAAACATTTTGGCGTTGAATACACATCACCAGGAGGTTTTCTGTCTGTGTCAAATCACGGTTTGAAAAATAGCTCCAAAATGAAAGTTGAAGCAACATCACGTGGGATAGACGCAGTTTTTGAAATGTTGCCTCCACGTTGCTGTTAGACTTTCTGGCAAGTGAAAGTCTGTGTTCAAGAACTGCTTCTCTATCAATTAGAATAAAGCAGCATAAAGAAAACATTCTCGACAGAAAGAAGGAAAAGAAAAAAAAAAGCACATACCACAGAGGTGTCTTAAACTCACAACCTTTACCTCTGTATTGCTTCTCTGAACCTACTGAGCTATTTCATTACTCACTTTAAACTAGAGCTGGGCGATATGGGAAAAATTCATATCACAATAGTATTTTTTATATCAATATCAATATAAGCTTCAATATAAATCAAATCATTGCTGTCAAGCTTAAAATTTCCATTTTACTCCTAAGTGAGATGTGAAAATATCATAAGGCAAATTTTGGCTTGAACATCATTTATTGTCTGTCAGAAGCTGAACATGACACATGCACTGTACAACATTATACAACTAAATTTTCAAATACATAAAATGTGTATATATACACTAAACTAAAATCTGAATTGTGAGCAGTCAGAAGCCCTCAGGTTTTACAGAAGAACATCAAAACTGTTGCTCAACTCCAACTAAAGAAAATCTTAATTCTAAAACTCTGACATCTTAAATCTAAAATTAAAATTCTACAGCTTTCAAGTTTTACAAGAGAAGACAAAGTAAATTCTTTGGTCAGTTTCAAGTAAATAAAGTAGGCGTTAATCTAAAGTAATATTTCACATAAGCCACCTCTGTACTGAATTCTTTCCTTTGTTTTCCAATAATTTAAAACCATTTGAATCAATACAAACCTACAAAGAAAAAGACAAAATCATTTTGTTTCTATTCAGTCCTCAGGAACAAAGAGCTTCTGTCAGTCCTAAAGTCATGACTTCACCCATTTGATCCTCAGGAAAGTGTGCAGTTTAAACACATTTGCTTTTCAGCTTCCAGCCTTGGTCAGTGCAGTGGGCAGTGAAGCTCAGATATGGTTCAGATGTGTGACTGTCTCTCTGCACTCTGTATAGCTGAGCCGTCAGAGATAACTGTTAACCAGGGTTAATTATTTTAATCAGCTGCTTAAATCCCACATTTTCCACCATGCTTACTGTCATTGTGTTTTTGTAAAATAAAGTAGTTTGTACCTTTGTCATCTTACTTTGATTTTGTTGTAAGGCATGGAGCTGGAGAAAGTGGACCCTGTGGTTGTTTCAGGAGGACCAGCAGCACCTGTTTGAGTCTGGGACTGTAAAGTCTTACACTGTGCTCTAAAGGATGCTCCTGCTTCACATATTAAAACACATCAGTATTATTACCGTCATTGGGGGAACACGCTTTGACACAGTTTGCAGCGCAGCTTCTCTGCTTCTTGTTGGCCTTTAAACAGCCAAAATATTTCCACGCACTGAACTCTCACCCATTTTATTCAACAATGTCCTCGTCTTTTGAGCCTCGGCCTGTGTGTCTGTTGCCAGGTCTTCTGTATTTTTTTCTCTTTTATCTCGCTCGCTCTCCTGACGTGGTGCATGCGGCTACAGAAGAACAAACATTAGCACGTGTCCTGCTGCCGGCTGCTAGCCTGCGGTCTACCTAACAAACATGGCTGCAGCTATTTTTCCAGCCATGTTATTGGTTCAGGCGGTGCTATTCTCATTATGATTGGCTTTTCGTGTTTCCTGTTAAAACATGAATGGCATGAGTTATATCGACATATTGACCATGTCTTAAACCTCTATTAAGCAAAAGGACTATCGTGATAATTATCATTGTCGTTTTGTCACCCGGCTCATAGCATCTCTTGTGATTTTCACCTAGAACTGGGCGATATGGGAAAAATTCATGTCACGATAGGTCAATATTAGTATAAGTTTCGATATAAATCAAATAATTTTTACTCCTAAGTGAGATGTGACGATATAAGGTAAATTTTGGTTTGAGTGTCATAACACATGCAATGTAGAATTTTATACAGTTGTGTTTGAAATCAACAAAATGAGTGTATATACTAAACTAAAATCTTCATTCTAAGCAGTCAGAAGCTTTCAGGTCTTACAGGAGAACAATAAAGTTATCGTTCCACTCCAACTAAAATGAAATCTTAACTCTAAAACTCTGAAATCTAAATTAAAATTCAGGAGAATTACAGGAGGACACAAAGCAAATTCTTTGAGTTCCAAGTAAATAAAGTAGGTATTAATATAAAGTGAAATGTAAATAATCTGCCTCTGTACTGTATCCTCGCTAGCCTTGCTAGGGTCTTAACTGTTTGTTTTACTTTATCCTGAGTCACAGTTTTTATATAGACAGGTGACTAAAAGGGTGTTTTCTAACCCAAGTGTGAACTGATAAAGTATATCTAGCAATGCTACTTTGTGTCTATTTAGATATGTCAGTACAGGGAGGGATTGGAGTCATATGAAAGTCTGAGGTAGTGTCATGGTTAATCATTTACTGACAGTGACCCCAAAAAAAGGACAAGATTGTACTACTGCTCAATGAAGCTTTAAAGGTCAGCTCCAGATAGGGCATCTGCAAATTAGTTTTAAAAAATAATATTTCCACAAGTCTGTTTTTATAGATTGCATCAGAATAGCTTTATTAGTACTGAACACCAGCGATGGGTTGTTCTTTGGGGCTCAATGCATAGTCTGGTATTTGGGTTAGCGCTGTGGCGACCAGATCCTAACAAACTGAATGTGGGGCAAATTACACTGTGTTTGTGTGGGATGATGTGGCATACATTAGCACTGCTGGGAGGCAGTCTGAAATTTTTATATTTAACTAAAATAAACTGCAGGTTAATAGATTGGCATTTATCACGTGAAGGCCAAATATGTTATATCTGAATGCATCTTCTCTAGCTCTCTTGCAAAGTAAATACATAAAAGATAAAAGGAAGCTTCAGTTTTTTATCATCTCATGGATCAGTCTTTATGTGCACCTGTATTTGCTTTCATTTCATTGTTATTCAGCTTGGTAACCATCTTTTTACCCATCTACCTTTTTTAAAGCCACATCTCACCATTTTAGCAATTTCTTGCCAATTATGCTGTACATATACCGTGTCACTTCGTACCGCATTTCCCCTTGTGCCAAATTAATAAATAGCTCTTTGTAATAGTTCCCATCATAGTCACCAAACTCTGCTAAGCCTGTGGCTTTTTGGTGATGTGTAACTTTGCATTAGACAGTCTAACCTTCACCTTGCTATAATAAAAAAAAAACTTTCTTTGCTTTCTTCATATGCATTGGATAAACGTCAGACTTAAGACGATTGAATGTCCTGCAGAGCCACCCAAAATGTGGAATGGGGAGGGAAGAAAGAAAAATGCTGTGCAGTCCCACATAAAGAGGGACATCTGGTCACCCTTGTTAGTGTCTTTTTTGTAGGAGATTAATGGAAAGGCGTGAATATTATCAGAGGACCTCTCAGGTCAAGTGGTTTGGAGATAAGTAACAGAGTCACGGTTGAGATGGTTTGGACATGTGCAGAGGAGGGGTAATGGATTGTTTGGACAAAGGATGCTGAAGATGGAGCTGCCAGGCAGGAGGAACAGAAGGCCACATAGAAGGTTCATGGATGTAGTGAAGGTGGACATGCAGAGGTTTGTTGTGACAGAGCAGGGTCCAAGGGATAGGGTGAGATGGCAGATGGTCTGCTGTGGTGACCTCTAAAGGGAACAGGCAAAAAGAAGATGACTTGAAAGGCACCACTACTGTGCACATCTGTTAGTGTAACAACAACCAATATGTTTCCCATTTCGGACTTGTATAGAACAGGATGCTTTGAATGCCACATCTGCTTAAATCATTTCTGTTTGTACTTGCTCTAAGAGATGGACTTGTTTTACATTTCATTCCTCAGGTGGACAGTCCGCTGCCTGGTCACTCGTGGTAACTCTCCGCCATGCCTTTCCCCTTTGGCAAGTCCCACAAGTCGCCGGCGGACATCGTCAAAAACCTTAAGGACAGCATGACGGTGCTTGAGAAGCATGACATCTCGGACAAAAAAGCAGAGAAGGTAGGGTGACTCTCTACAACTTCAAACTGCGGTATCTATCACCTCAGAGGTTCCACAGTATTTCCTGAGCTTTGTCTTATTTGTAAACACAAAGGAATTCTTTTGAAATAATCATATGTATTGATGTTGTGGTTTGTAACCTATGTGTTCTTTATAAATGCACATATTCAGGCTACAGAGGAGGTGTCAAAGAGCCTTGTAGCCATGAAGGAGATCCTATACGGGACTAATGAAAAAGAGCCCCAGACAGAAGCAGTGGCCCAGCTTGCCCAGGAGCTCTACAACAGTGGCTTACTCAGCACCCTGATAGCAGACCTGCAGCTGATTGACTTTGAGGTGAGGCTTCTCGTGTAGAGATGAAAATATTAACTGAAAGAACAGGAAGTAGTGGTAGATACCGAATGCCATCTAAAGACGATGCTTTCGGCTTAGTTTATCCAAGGTATGTACGCACAGTGAAAATGTGTCTTCTGGATGTGGTAACTTGTAGACTGTCTGCAGTCAGCTTCTGCAGTGCATTTAACAGATAAAGGTTTGCATTTGGCTGATCATGTGATGGTAAAACAGTATTAAGTCTCAACATTTTTCCGTTTTTTATTTATTTTAACTGCTCTGTAGTTGTACTAACTCTTTCAGGTTGTAAAACAGTTAACAATAATGTTAGGCATAACTTGCTTAACTTTAAGTTACATTTTAAAAAAGAGCACATCAGAGGGACAGCTCAGGTTGAGCTGTGCTCTTCTCTAACCCTGCCCAGCCTGGTCCCTCCCGATTTAAGATTGTCATCTTAGAATCTTCAACTCCTGTCACCTCCAACTTCACCTCTTGTCTTGTTCAATGTCACCATCTCCAAACCATACATTGTAGCAGGGCTCACTACCGCCTTGTAAACCTTCCCTTTTGCTCTTGCTGCTATCCTTGTCCATGTAACTTTATATGTAAAAATAAGAAATCATGATGATCACAGTAGATTTTGAAAACAAATGTAATATCTGTAATATAACTAATTACAATAAACTATATTCAGCTCCCTAAATCAAAATAGGTTCCTCTTGTAAGCTATTAAGACATATTATGAGTTAACGATGTATCTTGTAAATGTGTAATTGATGACTTATGAACTTAAATACAGAATTCCTTGATGTGGATTAGCATTTTAGGCCCAGCAGCTGCCTGACTTGTAAATAGACTGGCTGCAAGCCTGGACAATAAATGGTATAAACCACAGTTCAAAGCGAGGTCTTCAGATTCCTCCTTTTGTTTGGCCAACCGTTCAGAATCCAAAGAAATTCACTGACTGTCAAGTGTGACAAAGAAAAGCATTGCTGTAGTGTCTTGATGCATGCTCAATCATCCAGGTAGGTAAAACTTCCAAAGTTGATTGTAGTGGTGTCATTATACCGATAATGGTTCACCCTAGTCGTAGTTGTGGTTTCTTTATGAAATTCCAAATGTAATGCATCATGTCAGCATTGTTTGGTCTTAATATTTACTTACCGAGGCCTTTAAAAAGCTCCGAAAAGCATTTTGATTTTCAAAATAGTGCAGAAAGCCAGTAAGAGGGGGAAATCGAAGGATGTTTCGCAAATGTGCACGTGGGTTGACAGTTTTCTATTCATGACAACTGACCTGTCTTGATATGTGGGCAGATTAATGTCTCCCTGCAGTGTTGTCTGACTAGTGCTGTGTGGTAACTGCTGCAGGCTTCCCTGACTCACCCCATCACAGTATGACTCACTGTGTTGTGTGATCTCTCTTCCTCTTTTAACCTCACTCATCCTGTCTCCCTGCTCTAGAGAGTCTGGTTAAGACTTGAAAATCATAAGAATGCAAGATAGACATTTGGTAGCATCTTCACTTTTTGTTGAGTTTTGTCAGTATATCATACAGTTCCTTATTTTATATGTTTAGTGCCATTTTCTTTACATATGCTTAAATCTCAAGAGATCCTTCTTCCTCAAAGTTTTTACCACTACATCATAGAAAATTAAAAATGCAGCAGATTCTCAGACATTCATTAGCTGTTATGTAATAAAACACCACACCTTAAATTTAGAGCTGCATCTTGGCTTTCCACCCAGAAAACTTCCCATAATAAGTATGGGTACACATTCTGTGTTGTACTTCATGCACTATTTGTCTGTTCCCACCAGGGTAAAAAAGACGTGGCTCAAATTTTCAACAACATCCTGAGGCGTCAGATTGGTACTCGGACACCCACAGTGGAGTACCTTTGCACCCAGCAGAATATCCTCTTCATGTTGCTTAAAGGGTAAGAGGACACGCACACAGTAATCCCACTCTTGTGATCATTTGATTGTGTCTACTGTAGTAAACAGTACATGTTGGGACTTGGTGTTGTTCAAAGGACCTAGAAGTAAATTAACATAAAGGGAAATGAGAGCTTCTGTCTATATGTGACCAAAAATAGAAAAGGCCATCCAAACATTGATGTTTGGCATATTAGTCCACTGTAGCTTGTGGTGATGGCTTGTTGAGGTGCACTCCTTTTTCAAAGCCTAAAATCACTCCCTGCCAAGCTGAGGCTGGTGTAGGGCCTCAGCCCTCCTCCTGCTGTAGCTCACCAAATGGCGTTCGTTAAGATTTGCGCGTGTCAGTTTTCTTCTGGGTCTTACCTCACTTCACTATATTTACTTTATTTGTCTTTCAGTCAAATTCAAAGCTAAAACAAAGTTTAAAGAAAACTGCATGATCTTTTTCAAAAGTAATTATGTTAAATAGTCATGATCTCAGTTCCTATTTGTTTGGCACAAATACACGTGTTTTTATAGTGTAATGAGCAACATTCAAAGAAACCATCTGTGGACCTCTGTGCTTATAATTTCTGAAAAAGCTCTTTGGTCTCAGGTATTCCAAGCAGATATGATGGGAAGTGTAGGCTGCAGAAGTGCCTTTCAGTCTGGTTGCTGACAAAGCCTGATGATGGTGTGATTCATGCTTTGATCCCAGCAATTTTCACAGAACAGGAGAAGAGGTGTTATAATGCATAAAACTACAACAGCGTTTCTCAATGCTTGAGTGTTCATCAATCCACTGTAAGATGAACTCTACAAATAGAGAGAATTGAGGGCTATTGTGGCTCCCCTTAGGATTGGGCTTCCTGAAAATTCACATCAAGAGCTCTATCGTACAATCCAGAAAACCTGCAGAAATATCTATAACTCCCTATGATCTTTGTTAAACAGACAAACTGAAAGAGAATGCAGTTAATAAAAGGAAAAAAAACATTAACAAAATTAGTGTTTGGAGAAAAAAAGCACACCATACCCAAACCAAACCTCATCCCTGCTGTAAAGCATGGTGGTGGGACTATCAAGGTTTATGACTGCTTTGTTGCCTTTGGAATTTGCCACCCTCAGTCATTTTGGGAACAATGAATTCATAATCACAGCAAGAAAGTTTACAGGAGAATGTCAATGCAGTATAAAGCTTAGGAGAGGATGTGTGATGTTACAAGAAAATGACCCGAAGCATGTAAAGTAAAATCATCTGCAGAAAAAGGGCAGAACTCATTTTAGAATGACCAAGTCAGAGTTCTGACATTAAACCCATTAAGTTGCTGTTGCAGGACCTAAAGTCGCTGTCACACCTTGATGACTTAACAAGTGTATGCGACGTAAGAACAAATCTGCAATTATGCTGGCATACATCAATTAAGCTTTTGTTAAGTTTTTTGGGAGTTAAGAGCATGCTGAGGCACGCTGGTATAGTGGTAGGTGTTAGCAATACGTTCTGTATACGTTCATATACAGCAGCGGTGTTCTGTGTATGCCAGCGTTTTAGAGGAATTTGGATGTGTGGGTATACACTTGTTAAATAGTCATGGTGTGACAGGGCCCTAAAGAGGTCTGTTCAGTCAAGTCATCACAGAAATATTGATTAACTTTAACAGTTTGTTGGAAGAAATGTTCCAAAATTCTTTCTCATTGTTGTACAAGTCTTTTAAGGAATTACAGGAAACATCTGATCTAGGTTGTCACTGATGAAGGAGATTGTACAAGTTACTAAATTTCAGTAGTTTGCTTGATTTTTTTTTTTTTTTTTTTTTTTTTTTTTAGTTCTTTTCTTG
>VUQH01046367.1:0-18438 GCA_015106775.1 Etroplus canarensis
GGCGAGGAGGAGGAGGAGGAGGAGGTGGGGGGGGTCAGCACGGCCAGGTTCGGAGAATTGGAGGAGGGGGAGGGGGAGGAGGGGGGAACAGGAGAGGGAAGAGCTAGAGTTCAAAAAGGAAAGAACAAGGAAGAAAAGAGAGGAAAAAGAGCAGAGCATTGATCATGAAGGCTCTGTTGCTGCTGGTTTTGCCCTGGCTCAGCCCGGCCAACTACACAGACAATTTGGGCAACCTGCACATCCTCTATTCAGAACTGTGAGTACAACACTCAGCCTCCTCCTGCATCCTCTTCATCAGCATCACCCCATCCCATCCCTCCATCAGCAGACCGTGCAGCTATTATGTCTAACTGTTCATTTATTTCACTTTTAAAAGCTATTCCGTTTCTGTCTTCATTCAGAGCATTGATGCATAGGTGTGTGTAACTTCCAGTGTTTACATTTGGATCATCACCTGAAGAGTCAGGGTGTTCTTCTGTACTGTGAAAGCGACGAGTCAGTCGCTTCCGATGCTTTGGTCGCCAGTTGCTGTGGCACTAGTATGGAGCCAGAACCAGCTGGCTGGGCTTTAAGCTGTCCAAGACAGTTTGGATCTTACAGGGCGGCACTGCAGCATGGCATCTGTGCCTTTATGTCTTTCTCCTTAGCAGCATGTGTGTGTGTGTGTGTGTGTGTGTGTGTGTGTGTGTGTGTGTGTGAGACTAAGGTATTGGCTGTAGAAAAATGTTAGTAAGAGTTTTAGTCTTCAAACATTGTGTATGTATGTTAAGTCTCACAGAGCACTTGGATGTTAGTAACTATGCTCTGTTTGTTTGTGGAATGGACTTTTACCTCAGCATTAAAAATTCATACCTGACTACTCTCGGATTGCAGCTGTTCGAACTAAACTATACAATCACTATTGTACATATAAACTTCTTTATACTGAATGAAAACAAAATCACTGTCTGTATTTAAAGTAGCATGATATAAAAATACACCTGTTGCTGCACATTTGTAACCTTTCCTTTTATTTAATATTGCATCTGTAGCAACATTTTTATCAAACTAATGCGGACGGGAACACCTGCATAAAGATTATTTTTAATACTGACCTATCTGTATGGTATTTTTTCATTAATATCAATCATTTGGTATGATATCTTGGTATAGCTTGTTTTGACAGGCCTGTGGTTTCATTTAAATCCTATAAATCAGAGAAAAGCCCTCACATTTTTTCCTTGCAAATTACCTTTAATGGATATTGATATGAGGTCATCATTTTACACCACTCCATACTGTGGGCCACACTGTCTTCATTCTTGGCTCATCTTCTGAATTGTGTTCTGTGGTCTGTATTGGCCCTCAGACTCTCTTTGTGTGGAAGTTACTGTTGACTATATTCGCTCACTCCATGTGAACCCACAGCGCTCTGATCCCTGAGCTGGGCTACTGCTCTTCTTTCCAGTCTGTCGGAAATGTCCTATTATACTGCATGAACACACGGAACAATGGACCACCTCGCAAATCCCCTCATTTCATTGTATGCGCTCTCTGCACTGAGTGGGGCTTTAGCTCCTGCAGACAGAAAGAGCCCGTGTTGGGCAGCAATGGATGCCAAAGAGGAGAGGAAAGAAGGGCGATCTACTATAACTACTGTAAATTGACTAGGTTGCCCAAATTGGTTTACCATACATAGAAAGAAAGGGTGGAAGATGCAAAAGAATACAGTGGATGAGCCATGCAGCACAGGAAAAAAAGAGGAGAGGGAAGATGAGAGGAGATAGGAGGGTATAAGGTCACTTCCTTTGCCTGCCTCCCATCTGGCTATACATACGCCTGCTGTGGCGATGGCACCGAGCTTGCACAGTATGTGGGTCCTTTCAGCGAGGGCTTGTTTGTAAATAATATCATCTGGCACTTGCTAAGTGAGAAATATTGACAGCATGTGTTTGAGAGTGTCTCTGTGCTGGTGACAGTGAGGTTTTTGCTGATTATGACATGACAGAGAGAGAAACTAGGAGCAGACAAACGCGGACGTGGTGTTTTTCTGCCTGGCTAGAGAGCAGTGGCACACCATTTGTCTTTATCCATACTGTTGACAGGAGCAGCCTCCAGCTCCCCTCGTGCAACTACCGCCTCAGCCTACACCCTCTCTCCACTCGTCTTTCTCTGTCCCTTCCTTTTTTCCAGATGTCTTCTAGTGTACATGATTACTACAGTTGGTTTATATTGCGTGGGAAAAGCGAGAGTGGCTGTAATCTGTCTTACTCACCCATTATTGTGGGCGCACAGGCTTTTATACAGACTCCTTGCTATACATGGGAGTAAATGTAACCAACACTGCAAGTGGAGAGTTAATGCCTCTGTGATGAAATGCTTAATATGGTTACCAGCATCGTACTCTGTCAGCATCAGTGAATACAAACACAGCGCTGGCACACGCAGCCGAGCAATCGGGTTGTGATATTTACTGCTCACATCCAAACACATGTACACACATACACACACACACACACACACACACACACACACACACACCATTAGACCTTACTTATTCCCTCCCCCAGCCCACATGGCATCCCCTGATAATCACAGAGCCGTGCTGTAGAGCATTAATGATTAATCTATGTTCATTTCTGGGCCCGAGCTGAGATGTCTTAAACACTATGATTAGCTTAGCTTCCGTCCTTTCAGACCTCATCTAGGAGGTGTTTGATCACAACGAGCTGTGCGCACTCCTAGTGCTCCAGACATCTTCAGCATGAGCGCATCCTAACAGGATTAGCAACCCGGCCGCCGCTCACTTGGTGGATGTGAACAATACCAATCATTTGTACCAGGTCCACCTTGAGTCAAAGGCAGTGCACCGTGCCATGCCCCCTTTGGCCACATGTCTGCTCCTAGTGTGGGGCAGGCTTCACTAATTAGAATTTTGTTTGGATTAAATATTAATCCCTGTTCTGTAGTCAAGCAGCTTCCCCTGTCTCATTGTATCTAGCAAGGCAGATGTACAGTGAAGGCAGGTGGGAGTGCTCCTGAAAGATAAAAGTCATGCTTACTGCCTACTTCTACCTCCATGAACTACTTGCACAGCTGTATAGATAACATTAAATCATTTCAGTTATTTCTTTGCATGAGATTCTACAGTATGAAGCTCATTCAGTGAATCAAACATGGGTGCATTTATATGCAAGGATGGGCAAAATCTATGGGCAGCAACACAGATAAACATGGAGCAAGGACAAGTGTAGAGGACACACTGAAGCTGTTCTTATTAATGTATTCATCTAAAATTACACATTACAGTGCACATAAAACAAATATGAACTAAACAACAAACCAAAACACACATTTGATGTTGTATAATTGAAGTGTGCACCATGCATATGTAAATATACGGGCACAAAAGAACAGGTGCATGTATTCATTTATTCATGAACAGCAGTGAGTAGCAGATCAGTGTGTTTACTTTGGCAGAGCCATCCTCTCAGATGTGTGTCTGTTACTGTCAGCATGCAGAGAAGGATTGAAGGGGGGCTTTGATTGGTATTTCATTAGAATAACGTTGTACTAAATTTAAACATATATTTATTTCCTTAAAACAGAATCATTTGCATTAAGTGCCCTACTATCTTAGCCATATCATTAAAGATGGGTGTATTGTAGAGTGGTCTAAGTTAACCTTTGCCTCTGGTTGGCTCAAAGTCTGGCTGCTGTTTATGGGTTTTGAGGCTTGACATGTTTAACATGGAATGTTTTTTGCAGCCTCCTGTCTGCAGCAGGCTAATCTGTAGGAGGAGTTCCATATGAGCAGCCTGCAGAACACACGGCCAGCAGAGTGTAACTGACAGCAGAGAGGAGAGCAGTGTGGAGTTAATCTCTCACGTGAACGGTCCCCTACTAAGTGTCAGGGCTTTGAGTTGGGCTGACCGGTGCTGGCTGTATATCAGGCAGTTGTACCATGGCACGTGGAGGTAGAGAAACCAGGACACTGCCGAGGGCTAGTGTGGCGTAAAGTGAAAAATATAGGCTAAAAGGTGCCAAGAGCAATGTGGGACAGCAGCCTGGTGGGGATTCTCTATGATCATGTACTGTAGTGTATGGGGAATTACAGTTAGAGTTGTCTGCACTTCAGAGAGAGAAATGTACACATACTGTTTGACTGCAGCACTGGAAAACAGCCACTGTTGAGCTGGACATACGTAAGGTGTTTTAGCAAGCTGAGATCCAGCCCAGCCAGCCAGCCAGCAGGGAATAAATCAGTTCTAGTACTTCCTCTGCTCTTTTTCTGTGTTGTAAAAAAAAAGAGTTTGTGACTGCCCTCGTAGTTGCGACCAGACACTGACACGGTAAATGCTGCATAAATATTCTTCTAGCCTGATCATGGGGTCAGGGCTCAACTGATGATCACACATATCGATTGGCCGAAAAACCATGACTCAAGAGTTTAGACTGTTTCTAACAGGCTGACTCGACTGACACTGTGTTGGCTTCTCATCTGCACTCGTAAACATTTAAATGCATTAAAAGCATGCCAAACCTGCTGAGCCACTGTTCACTGTACAAGGGAACAATGGAAAGTTCAAACAGAAAGACAGGATTTATCGGTTGCTGCGTGCATTCACTTTTGTTTTCAGCACTCACTGATCTTTAAATGTGGTGAAAAGTCACACCCAAAAGAAGCTCACCACCTATTTCAATTTAGCAGATCCGTCTTTCGAAACAAGATTAGCCAAACTGTCCTCACACAGTAGACGCTGTCCCTTCTAGGTTTGGCCTCATCGCCTCCTCATGTGGCAGATGGGATTACCCCTCACAGCAGGCGGATCCAATCAACACACCAGCACATCCTCTGATTAACACTCCTCTAGTTCATCATTAACTGGATTACTCTGTCTTTATGTCGCTCTCTCCTCGCCCATGTCGTGCATCTTTCTATCATTCTGCCCATTCCCTCCCTGTCAAGCTTCATGTATGTGGCATGTAAAGAATTAAGGGATATGCGAAACTAATCAAGGAAAGATATTTGATTCAAGGTTTTAATCAACATAAATTCAATTACTGGCCACCACTCCTCCCCATACTGCACCTAAATTCTTGTTTGGCTGCTTTGTGTGTGTCTGTATGAGTGTGTTACGGCCACAGGTGCTTCCCCAGAGCTTTGCATTTTTATTTCTGCTCAGTCTGTTCTAAAACAAGTTATGCTTAGGACTCAGCCAAGAGCTGTTACAGACAGACAGCTTTCTCTCCCTGTGTCTGCTGGATTGGATGCACATCAGTCCCAGGGTCCATACATAATTTCTAGATTTTAAATATGGTTTTTCTAGATGCTCGTTTTTTTTTCAAGTTTTTTTTTCTTTCTTTTTTTTACCATGGATCTGTATGATGTCAAAGAGAGCGGCTGTCACTAATATGGTCATCCCATCCACACAGCTCTGACAGAAACCCCATCCATAAGGGGCAGCCAATCGGAAGAGCTTGCTCAAAGGAAGGGGGAACAGAGTTAAAACAACTTTTCTTACAACGTGTGTGAACCTAGCTGAACCAATCCTCATGTAAGAAAAGTAAGGATTACTTTGAGAATCATCCAAAGCTACTTTAGTAGAGTCTAAGAATAAAGAAATGGAGCTGGAAGAGGTCCACTTTAGGAGTAATAAGAAGGGAAAACAGAGCATTCTTGGGCACATACCTTACATACCAATAATAAGAGCAGCAAAATAAATATGTTTTGTTCTTTAGCATGATGAGTTGGTTGTTGTTCAGTGCATATATGTACAGTATGACAGACAAGCATGTTTCTGAGTTTTGTGTGTGTGTGGGTGCGAGTTTGTCTGTGTCACACAAGAAAAACTACCATACACACACTTACTGTATTGCACACACTGAGGAAAACCTGGAGACTCACAGTGCAACCACAGAGTCTTTCCTTTTCTCCTGAGTTCTCATGTTATGTGGCGCTAGTATAAACCTGTCAGAAGGCTCAGCACTCATCAGGAACAACTACTTGCTGCTGCACTTAACATTAGTAAAAAAAGAAGTTGGAAAAAAGGTGCATTAGCTATGCAAAGCCAGTCAAACTGTAGTTCACATGCAGGTCAGGCAGAGGCTGTGTCACCACAGACTTACAGGATGAGTTTGTGTGTAAACAGCGCTCTAGATTCCAAACCATATCATTATGTGTTACACACATTTGAAGATATGCATTGAGTCCAGTTTCTGTGTTTGACTGTCTGACCTGAAATTGTCACCTTCGCTGTGGTAATTTGCCGTGTATGTGGACTATGGGCCAACCTGACTGTCCATGGCAGTCAGGGAGCGGAGAGAGTATTTGGGTTAGGAAGGATAATCCACTCACCCTAAAGAGGATTGGAGAATCTCATGGGCTTTGATGAGTTGTGAGCTGGTGTTTATTTCACATCACAAGAACAGGGCTGTTTGTGTCACAGCCAGGGCGCTTGGGCACGATCATCATGTCTCCGAAAGCATCATGGGTAATTGTTACTGCACTGGAAAGAGTGCAGAAAAAAGAGGGGAAGGTAGTTGTGTTAAAGGGAGCAGGGAAAGTGCTGAGTGCTAAGGATATTTTGGTGTCTTCACTCTTTATCATGCCATAGATCCCAGGGTTTAGAGAGATGATGTGATAACTGAGGTTGACCAGGACACGGATACTGCAGTGCTAATGAGGATCCTCTAAGCTCAGTGATCATCTCCTAGAACAGCTTAGCATAAGCACTCAAAGTTCCATTATTACAATGAAACTGTATTTTCATGAGAGAAAGTTAAGAGGAATGGAAACAAGAAGGAGAAGTGTATGTTATTTGTGTATTTCATTGTGGATGTACAAGCGCAACACCGCTCTGGTGTAAAGGCTTAATTGGCTCACTTGCCTTGGCTCTGAAGTTCCAGGACGACCCTGGTGAGAGACACAAGGGCTTTCTGTCATGCTTCCCAGGCTTTAACCTCGCATAGTGCAGACCCTGGACTCAACATTAAAAGACAGACATTAAAACTTTAATTCAATTCAGTTTTATTTATATAGCACCAATTCACAGTAAAAGTCGTCTCAAGGCACTTTACACTGTAAGGTAAAGACTGTACAATATTAAAGAGAAAACCCCAACAATCAGACGATTAAGCAGCTGAGATATGGTTAAGGTTTTAAGGCAACCGTTATCCCCTGAAGGAAGGAGAGGAGATTTTAATTAACAGGAGACAAAGCCTTTAATAAACCGGTCGCATACAAAACTATGGCCTTGTGCTGCTATCTCAGAAACTTTGTGTTATGATGGCCTATACATTTCAAAGTGCAAAGGGTTTCAGTAAATTTCTCTTATATCTTTATCTGAGCCCCATCACAGTACAAAAACTGGAGCCTTTAAGATCTTAAAGGCTTGTGTGAGGTGCGCATTCATTAAGTCTTCTACACATATTTTTCTAAGATTTGGGTGGTCTGTAAAAATGTAGGTAAGTGAATGAACCTGTATTCAACAGTATTTGCTCATTTCCACTGGCTGACTTTGGTTTTCCATTTTCCACTACCCGTGGTAAAACATGGGAATGTTGTCCAAGTCTTCAGTTCCACTTATTCAGCATGAGCACTAGTTAGCTACAGTGCAATAAACTATGAATTGAGCGTGTGGGTGTATGGAAAGAAGAAAAGAACATTTTTAAGTCAGAAACACCAGCTGAGAGGATAAAAGGAGGACACTGTTGCACAGAAATGGCCACAGCAGCATCAACTTGCTATATATGTAGAAGATTAAAGCCTAACTAAACTACACTACCTTTATGCTTTCATTTTAAGCATTTGTATGTTGAAAGTGTCGTGTGTGTGTGTGTGTGTGTGTGTGTGTGTGTGTGTGTGTGTGTGTGTGTGTGCGTGTGCGTAATGATGACATATTCACACATTTCCTGATTGAGAATCTACAACCATAATACTGATTCTTGGATCCAAACCACCTCTTTTTCTTTTTGCAAACTGAGTGATTCCATGATTGAGTGTGATGGCACAGTCAGGACCAAGATTGAGGTAAGAGGGGACCATGGGAATCCAGAAAATTCCTTCAGAAATAAATCCACGTTGAAAATTTACTTAGAAAATACTGAGCGTGATTTTCAGGCTTATGTGCAGTGCCCTGTATTTTAATACAGACAGTATTACATGAAAAGTTGTACTGCACAATTTAAATAATCCCTGGATGGGAGAAATTACAAATCACAGCACACTCTTTAATTGTTATGTACTCACACACACTTTTACATGCACTTTAACACACAACTGAACCAGTGATATCAAGTGTTGCAAGAGGTGAAGGAAACAAGGCAACTCATTACAGGCACCAAGGAGTACAGTGGGGGCTCGGTGCCTTGCTCAAGGGCACCTCTCGGCAGTTCTTGGCCTCCAGTCCACCTCTACATACATACATACATATATATATATATATATATATATATATATATGTCCAGGATGGGGTCTAGAATTGGTGTCCAGGCAGGTCTCGGCAACCCTCTCATGCTCAACCAAGTCCTCTGATGGACTGAGCCACTGTTGCCCCCAGTAGTCATAATACTGCAGTAAAAAATACTCCGTTACAAGTCATGGTCTGGTATTCAAAATCCCATTTAAGTTAGAGTATAGAAGCATTAACATCAAAACATGCTTACTGATTATGAAAAGCAGCCAATTTCACAATTATATAGGCTATGTTAAATTAATGGAATCTGATTAATTCATTAAGTTTAATGTTGCAGCTGGAAGTAACTTTAATTACTCCATACAATGTGGAGTAGCTAATCTGTAGAAATATAGCATGATTTATTTGTGTATTTATAATTTTACATTTACAATCTAAATCTGCATTTAAAAGTAACTAAAGCCTTAAACTAAATTTAGTGGATTAAAAAGTACATGTTTTGCCTCTAAGAGTGGAATAATATAGAAACACATAAAGTACGAATACACCAAAATTGTACTTCAGTAGAATACGTGAATAAATTTACTTAGTTACACAGGTCAGTTCACTGGTCTTACCCATGTTTTCTTATGGTAAGGGCCATTTCAACCAGCAGCATCTGAATAACAAATGATGCACTGATCAGCTGTCAACCCAGCAACTCCATCTTCAGAGCCATACTAACATATAGTATAATGCTCTCCTAGCTCTGATTGTTAGAAATAATACAAAGATGGAGGACAGTGCTGCATGGTGCTCTACAGTGGTGAAGGTATGAAGCCCAGATGGTTTTCCATGGCTTTTTGCAACACATACTATCTAGAAACACCTTCTGGATTTTGATTTTTAGAAATGTTAATCTGCTTATTTGGTCAATTGACAACAATAAGTCATCTTCACTTTGTAAAAGTTGTTTTGCAATATTTTCACAATTTAACCATAAAATAGATACTCTTAGCGCTTCTGTGTTGAAGCTAAGAAGGGGGAAAAAAATCACATTGCACCAGTTGCATATATGTATTTCACATATATTTGTGCACACGTGCCACTTTTGGGAGTTTCTGCTAGATTGAATTGACAGTAAGTGACACGAGGAAAGCTTCTGCAACTTGAGAGTGCAGAGCTGCCCATGCCTCTGTTCTTGATTGAAATATTACTCTATTCAACCACTTCACTCAGTTAAGTGGTATGTTGCTGCATGGACATGCTTGATAGCATTCAATTTACTAACTGAATGAACAGAAATAACTCACAGTGGCACTGCCCACATGCAGGCAGACACATGCAGTGTAACTCAGTGGTATGTTGCTGAGGTCATAGGAGGAAATCAATAGGCACTTCAGATTTGTGTAATGTATCTGACTGAGAGTCCTCTGACTCCTGACTAAAAGTGAGCTGTAGAACCTATTTAGCATTAAATTATTTTCCTTGTGAAATGGACAGAAGGCATGATCCACTGGGACAGTTTTGTTATTGAGACAAAATGCTGTTTCTGGTGATGTGGTGCCCTAAGGGGTCCTGTGACCTCCCTGGACTCAGCATGTAATCTTGTTTCTTTTGTAACTCTGCTATGATGCTCACCATTTTACCTTGCTTTCATTTAACATCTCCTTTTTGGCTTAATATCCTCCCTGTCAGATTATGGCACAGGAGAATGGGTGCCACTCTTGTTTTTCTGAGCTACTGTTGAAGCACAGCCTGGGTTTGATCCAGCTCATTAAAACCCAGTTAATGTTTGTGCTGATGGCTCCGTGGAGACAGCTGGAGAGACAAGCCAGAGTTATTCCTGCCTCTGATGAAGCATCAGCTCAAAGCCTTTATGGCTTTCAGATGGAAGAAAATTCTCCAACAATACAATGTCATGCTCTGTAGGGATATCTTTAATTCACACACAAACATTCCCAATTTAATATTGTCAGTGTGAAAAGCCTTTTATGACTTGTAGCATAATGTGCGTATAAGTGTGTATATGTATGAGTGTTTGAGAGAAGCTGAGAAATGTGTTGTGGTTGTGTTGTTGACAGCAAGAAGACAGCTGGAACTTAGGAATTAAATTTGTTTTTGAGAAAAACAACTATCAAACGACTTCTGTTTTCTATTCACATGTTGTGTCAGTTAGCCACCCTGTTTTTTACATTTGTGTTCAGTCATCTGTCAGGGATGCTCACATGCACAGCTACTGAGAAACCCGAACCTGTACATGTGATTGCAAATACTGTCACAAAGAAGCTCCTTTTTTCTCTTCGTGGGAGTAGATATAACATTTGTGGTACATTCTCATAGAGGTGGCACACAAATTTGAAGTACAAACACTAGAATTAATTACAATTTATTGTTGTGGCTTTTTGTACAGGGAGTGTGTTATCTCAGAGAGGTGCTGTTTGAGTGTTAAGGTCAGATAAGCGATCTTTGTGCGAGGCAGTCCCAAAGCAGAAGAAAGAGGTCGGCATGAATAAAACCTTGGGCTGGAGGAGATGGTGAAATCTGCTTGCATTTATCTTGAGAGTCTGACCTTTTCGTTCGCTTTTAACATAAATTTGTTGACTTTCACTCTGACTGCTTCAGCATTTAGTTTATTATAGAATTTGAGCGTGCTTTAACACATCATCAGCATCATTTCATCAACATGTCAAGTAATAACTGCACCCACTCTGTAATGTAAGTTTGAGGCTGACATTTTGCTTTTCGTGTGTGTAGGTGTAAAGGGGCCTCTCACTATGGGCTCTCAGCAGACAGAAAGCGACGCTCACAGGAGGGCGAATGCACCGACAGCACTTCAGAACTCACCATTGCCACCTTGCCCAATGACAGCCCCACTTCTGCCGCCGTGGCCCTCCTGTCAGACGAACCTGGCCTGGTCAACCCAGCCTTTGAACCCAGCATGGAAGATAACAGTCAGTCAGGCAGCACGACTAGCCTAGCTGCTCGCAGCAGCACCAAGAAGAGTGAGTGTGAGTGGGCGAATGGATGATTTTGTGGTCATTTTCAGTCCTGTATGACGTTAGCCTGAAGTTGTCTAATGAGAGAGAGAGTTAAAAGGAGTATGCTTGCCAGAATGACAGACTGAAAATCAACTGACGATACAGAGCTCTCCAGTCACAGTTACATAGTCTCCAGGCAAAACCAAGCACCAGTGATCTATATTCATACATACATTTACATCTGCAGGATCACAGCACATAACACAGGTGCTCATTCAACCTCAGATAATCTTTGTTCAGCCTAATGGTTACTGATAGGAATCCTGTTAACCAATTAGCTCTTCTACCTTTTTTGTCATCAGTCCATAAATTTTCTTTGTGGAAAAACAGCAGAGAAACACAGAGAGAACGTCACTGAGAGGGCAGGCACATTATGCAGTCAAGGAGAAATGGAAGTAGAGGTAGGTTAAATATAGCCTGTGCAAGAGCGTGTTAATGCCCAGTGACGTGATCGCAGCTCTTCCCTTATTTCTCCCACCTGTGAAACCAGGAAACAGTCATGAGTGTTCCTCTCTGCCCCTCCATTCCTCTGCAAAAGTAAGTGCACAGGCAGTGGGCAAACCGAATGACGCTGCACCAGCACTTTAGGCCTGGTCGACTGAGCACCGTCCGCCACCACCACGAGCACCACTACTGCTGAACAAGCTGTCAGCTCCAGAAGCGGCTGGCGCTTTTAAAGAATAATGTGGCTGTCAGGAGCCCTCGCATCTCCATGGGCCCGCAGAGGGAGGGAGGGGCGCTGCAGAAGCTTACTGTCCCGTGCTCAGAGCAGCAAGCCTGGGGTTTCTGCCTCTCTAATGCAACCTCCTGTAGCCTGAAAAGCAAAGTACCAGACAAGAGTCTCTCGGGGTGGGTCTCTTTTGGACCTGGTCACTAGAGTCCACGTTGTATTACATCACTGCTGTAGTTACACAACCATGTACCTCTGCTCAGCACGGATTGGGTTTATAATTAAAGAGTCACCAGTTAAAAGCAGTTCATCCACCAACAAAAGATTTGAGTTGGTTGAAAGTTGCAAAACAATTACAACTTGACTAGAAAAGAATAGCCTGGTGGAAAAAAGTGTGCTCCAGTACATATTACCAAAAAAATAACTAAAAAATAGACCCTTGTAAAATATAAGAATATTTAAATTTAGGATTTGAACAATCAAATACACTGGACTTCAGTTGATACCTTGATTTTACATATCAAAATTTTATTTGCTAATAGCTTTATTTCTTTGCAGGGGAGTAATGGCAGCTCCTCACCACCTGCAGTTGCACATTAGCTGAGTATTATGAAATCTGCACCTGGAATGTGTAAGGTGTTTTGCATGTGAGTCCTCATTTTTGCAGAACACAAAGAAAATGGGGCCCCCTCAAAAAAGCACTGCACCATAGCCTGAGGGGCCAGTTTGCAATCTTTCAGAACTCAGAAATACAAGTTGTGCCAAATTGCCACACTCGAATGTGGAGGGAAAATGCAGCCTCTTTAAGAGGATAATCATAATGTTGCATTTGCTTGTTCATATAAGAAGTTGTGCCTAGCTAGTGTCTGGCTGCCTTCACTTCCATGCTGTTGGCCAATCATGGTGTGAAGTGGGTGTGTCAGCCACAGGTGCCCCATTCCGTTATGTGATTAGGGTTGAGTAACAGGAATTCCAAAGCCAACCCACCACCTGATAAGCAGGGTGGAGTGTAAAGCTCGCTTTACAAAAAGTCAAAAACACAATAAGGTGATGCAACACAGAAATGCATTGTGCTGACCAGTAGAATACTTGGCAAACAGTGTAATTTTTCTGTTCATGTCACAAAGATGAGGACCTTAATCTAAAATAACTGGGTACATTTCTTAAATAGTATCACTTTGAACCGTTGATGCATCTAGGAAGATTTAAAACTCTTGGGTATTAATCAGACTGAATTGCCTTCAGTATACAGGAGCTTCATCCTTTCTCCCACTTCTATTGCAACAGGCAGCTTAAATCTTTTCATGTTTTTGTGCAGATCTGAGGAGGGTTTCCATTGGCTGCGAGGACTCAGATTCAGACATGTCTGGGCATGTTTGGGGTGAGCTAATTTTTAAAGTGCCTTTCTTGCTCTCCCACAGTCAGAAATTTTGACCGCTCTTCAGTGAGGAGTCGCTCCTTCAGGAGGTTGAACCGGGCCTTCAGTGTCTTGAGGAGGACCAAGAGTGGCACTGCTGTCAGCAATGAGACATCTGAGGAGAGAGATAATGCCAGGAATTCCAGTGTGCCACAGGAAGGTATGGATTAAAGCCTTTCTATGTATTTCGAGGTCTCTGAAGGGGGTATGTGTTTCCAAATGTGTATACTTGAAATGTTCCCTCAACTGTAAGAGGAGGGTGGCATGGCTGAGAGCCCACAGTGCAACAGTAGCATATGTTTCTTCAATAATTCAGCTGCAGATTGCATAAGTTGGTGCTGCATCACTACAGACAGATCAGGAAGAAGAATGGTAGCCTGAGGCACTTTGGATTGGGATGGGAAGCCAGAGGTCACCGGGCTTAAGGGAGATGATCTTCCTCCCTTCTCCACCACCACCAGTTCTTCTCTTCAATCTTGTCCTCTTCAATACCATATCCCTTTATATCCCTGCCTTCTTGCACCAACTTGATGGAGTATTCCCCTGAGAGAGCAGTGTTCTTCATGTGATAGAGCCATACGATATTAGGCAGTTAAGAAAATGTGCTGTAGTTATATTTAAAATTATATCTGCAGACTGACCCTTCTGTAAAAAATATAGTCAACCATTGCGCATAATGTTAAAGTAGAATTGCAGCGTGATGGGAAGAAGGAACTTGGTATTGCGTAAGAATGAAGGATGACGAAAGATCTGGGAGTAGATTATTCTCAGAGGCCATCACCAAGGGGACTGAGAGAACAGATTAAATATTCATTGCCTGCCGCTGGAGAGACAAAGATAGACAGGAAGGATGCAAAAGTGAGGTAGAGTTAGATCTATATAAAACAAATGGAGGGAAGAGTGGATACAGAATAAAATACACTGGAAATAAATAGATGAGCAAAGACATTGCTATATTCCCATTGGATGGGTGAAAAAAATAAGTGACAGGATGAAGTAAGACAGAGGTTGAAAGGGTGAATGATGGGTAGAAACGAGGATTACATAATGGTTGCTGGTCTCTGTTAATGTGCTCTCCACCCTTGAAGCAATCTGCTGCTATAAAGGCAAAATATTGACTTTGGATTGGAAAAAGTGAAGAGTAGAACAAATGGCTGAGGCTACAGAGACAGAGATTCAGGGGGAGACAGAGGGATACTTAGAAATAAGAGGAAAGGGGGAGATTTTTCATAATTAAAGCTAAAGAAATGGTGAGAAAGTTATTTTCCTTGTCAGTTTTTTGTCCAAGGCTGTAAGCCAAATAAAGATCCCCACCCATTTTCACATGGTCCAGTTCAGGATGCATCATTCTGCCGTTTAGTGAAATTCACCACTGGGCATATGAGAAAGGGTGTTTGCACAAAAGAATAAGATAAACTGATCCGAAAGCTACATTTCTGTTGGAAGTGTTGAGGTTTGCAATGAGTTCTATGTTACAGAATCCTTTTTGTTGGTTCAGCTGATAAAATTCTGAAGTGAAAACAAGTGAAAAAATCTGCTACAAATTAAAGTGGCTGGGTTATGTGCAAAGTTTTTGTGTATTACAACTTTTCTTACATCCCCACCCATGTAATAACTTTGTGGAAATGTGAAAGTGAGGGTTTTCCCAAGCATACTTGCTACAGATGTATGTGAGTAATGATACAAACATCGCAGAGGATAACCAGCCAAGTAAATTCTCCCTCTGGACTTATACAAGTTTGTTTTAGTAACCTTAGGGAATAGAGACAGCTGGTTCCATTGCTAAATCTCTACACTAGTGTCTACCACTCTTTCTCCCTGGATGTGTTTGTCTTTTCCTTCTTAGCACTCTCATTTTCTCCCACTTCCTCTCCTGTTTTATTTGGCTGTGTTATAGCTGGCTATTTCTAAGATGTGCATTTTTTTCTTGCCATTTTACAGCAGACCTTAACATAGCCTTTTCCTTCTTCTCCTTTCTCCTCCAGTGCTGCCTCTTCCTCAGCTCCATCACTTGATCCCTGATGGGGAAGTTACCAGTATTAAGATCACGCGGGTGGATCCCTCAGAACCCCTGGCCATAAGTATCGTTGGTGGCAATGAAACCCCTCTGGTCCGCATTCTCATCCAGGACATCTACAGAGAAGGTGTCATTGCTCGGGATGGACGCTTGCTGCCTGGGGATATGATCCTGAAGGTATAGCGAGTTTCAAAAAAACAGTAGTTCAGTAAAATGTGCAATTCCCCTTTTAAATTACAATTCTGCCCCCCCCCCTTAGGTAAATGGCATTGACATCAGCAACGTACCCCACTGCTTTGCTGTGTCCACCCTCAAACAGCCCTGCCAACTCCTCCGGCTAACCGTGCTCAGAGAACAGCGCCATCGCTACCGCTCACATTCGCACGGCCACCCACATGGCCATGGCCATGATGTCGCCGGGGGCTACCCATCTCATGGCTTACCCCATCATCCCTTGAGAGATGACAGCATCCATGTGGTCCTGAATAAAAGCACTCCAGAGGAACAGCTGGGCATTAAGCTAGTGAGGCGGCCAGAGGAGCACGGAGTCTATATCTTTCACCTGCTGGAGGGCGGACTGGCTGCACGTGACGGGCAGTTGTGTATTGGCGACCGTGTGCTGGCCATCAACGGGCACGATCTACGTTATGGAGCTCCAGAGCACGCTGCTTTACTTATTCAGGTCTGTCAGCAGGGGCTCAAACAAAGACATTATATAGAAAAGTTCACATTTGTGGCAAATTCACCCTCATGTTGTCACAGATCATAAACAACTGTGTTGTGTTCTTACTGCAAGTCCCTGCAGTATTAAAGATAATTGTGGTGATTCAGACTAATTGTGTTGCGCTGTGTTGTTGTGTCTGCACTCAGAGCAGTTAATAGTATTTAATTGTGGTGACTCCCTGATGGACTGGGCCATGCGGCTACCTCTGGTTCCTGGTTGATGCCAGTCAATGATGGTGTGTGTTTGGTTAACAGTGGTTAATTACAGTGTATCTGCGGCTTACTCTGCATGGTCTCTGGGCTCTGAGTTCCTGTCTGAGCCATCTGACTGGCTGTTCTGGGTCTCTGTGGAGCCAGTATGGCCTCTCAAAGCAGGCACTTTCTGTCGGAGATTAAGAACTGGCAGGGAAGAAATTAAATTAGTCCAATTAAGGCAATAATGGGCTGGACTGCCTAATTCAGGACTCAGTTCTTTGCTAGAAAGGCCAATGGAACTCTCCAAGGAATGAGAGAGGGGAGAGGGCTGCAGCCAGCCGGTGTGTGTGGCCGTTAGATCGCTGGCATGAAAATGTCTGGCCATGTGCAGTTTGACCTGTAGTACTGTTCTAAGACTTCCTGCTATGCGGCAGTAAATTCTAGCTGTCCTGAAAATTTCACTCAAAATAACAAAATATATTTCTCTGTTTACTTGCAACTCATGTCAAAACTTTCTGTTGTTTTCTTTAGGCAAGTGAGGAACGCGTCCATTTTATAGTGTCTCGCCAGATCTGCATGCCCACCCCAGACATCCTACAAGAAGCTCCGTGGAGCATGGATGGTCCCCCACCATATTCCCCTGTGGATATAGAGCAAACGCTTCTGGTGAGCAGCCCCAACCCACACACACACACACACACACACACACACACACACACACACACAAGACAAGGACAGTACTGATACACAGAGAAAAACTTTGTTCCTTCGACTCCGCTTCCTGTGATAAATATTCCCTTTCAGGTGCAAATGATCCATGGATGTATTATTCTCCAGTCTGAGCCTGAGCATGTCATTCAAGCAGTCCAGCAGGAAAGTCTCAAAGAATTGTTGCACCCATATTAGCCTTTTTTTTCACCACACAGAAAACATCCCAGCCTCTTTACTGAACAGGGTGATTTCTCTTTGTCTACTACAGAACCAAGGTGAAAACAGAACAGGATGCCATGACTTCAGGTCACTTTAATCATCATGTTGGCCCATCATGCTCTAGTTTTGATTTGAAGAGGCAATTTTTTTAGATTGGCTGCTCTAAGCAGAATGTGTCTGAGTTCTAATGACAGACCCCCATTTGGCTATGTTTTACATCTATCTTTTCAGTTTCACTCCCACTGGAATAAACATGTGTAAAACTACAGGTGATCATTTATATCTTCAGTCTGGATAGGTCAAAGGTCTGTTTGGGGTGAAATTCTTAACTGTCAAAGCAGAGGTGAGATCTGACAAGCTAATGGTGATCCATAAGTATTGATAAACCAGTAATATTCAGGTTAGGTTAGCACATTATTTTATTACATTAATTGAACTGTACCTTTTTCATCATGTCAGCTTAAATTACCCACCATCAGCAACCTAATGAAGTACTCCACAAAGAGGTGCTGCGTAATCCTGCACTACTATTTTGAACTGAAAATACGCCCTTCGCTCATCGCATCAGGCATTAAACACCAAGATAGATTTGGGCAAAATGCTCAGCTCATGGCTTTACTAACCAGTAGATAATGTCACAGTGGCTACACCGTCTTTCAAATCCAGTCTGTAAGTTGTAAACAGATGGAGTAACTAGTCATTGTTTTGTCCGATTTAACATCTGTTCAGCATTTTGTCTAAAACAAACCTGGTCAAAATAACTGGCAAGTAGCAGAAAAAAACCTTTTTTGAACTCCAAGTGGGTTTTCTATTTCAAGTAAATTTCAGTTTTATTTATATAGTACTAATTCACAACGAAAGTTGCCTTAAGGCCCTTTATACAGTAAGGTAAAGACCCCACAATATTAAAGAGAACCCAACAATCAGACGATCCCCTAGGAGCAAGCACTTGGCGATGATGAGAAGGAAGAACTCTCTTTTAACAGGAAGAGAACCAGGCTCAGGGAGGGGCAGCCATCTGCCTCAACCATTTGCGGGGGGGGGGGGGGGAGGGGGAAAAGAAAAAGAAA
>VUQH01046370.1:0-11206 GCA_015106775.1 Etroplus canarensis
CTGCAGCACACATTTACATCTGTTTATTATTATATATCATCTGATTGTCTCTGCAGCAGTATATTATACTTTATTACCTTCCTATGCACCTGATTTCTAACAGTCTATCCACATTTTATTTCTTGTGCTAAACCTGCAGACTTTGCTGTTATTTTTACCATCACATTACAGCTTATTATGAAAAAGCTTAACTTATAACCACTAGCATTATATACTGTAAATTTAAATATGAAAGACAAATATATAAACCCTTTATGCAATGTGTAGCATAGGTTGTCCGAGTGTTTAAATTTAAACCAAAAATTCTAAGCAACACACAATGGTACTAATTACAAATGTGAATCAATCTCAAGTAAAATTCAAGTCCTAATTTAGGCCAGGATATTTAGTGGCCAATAATGTATAACTCTAAAAAGCTTTCTTTTGGTGAGACTTTGTCTGTCACCTGTTTATATAGGAAGAAATCAATTCCAAAGTTGGTGAATGGGTTGGTGTTATAGAGGCGCAAGTTGTTCTATAGTTTTTCTTCCAGTGAAAAGAAACGACTCGCTCCTACTCAAATACTGTTTATTCATTCCAAGTTCCTGTAAAGTTGTCTTTAAACTATCATTCATAAACTTTATGTTGAACTCTGTAAAAGAAACATATATATTAAGGTGTTAAGAATGCATCTTTTCTCACTGACCACAAATAAGGGAAACATGCAAAAAAATAAGTGTAACCAACAATATTTATCTTACAGTTTCAACCAGCCTTGTGGTTATTGCTGGGTCCACTGTGTCAGTGAATCATGGCAACACAGCCACATTGCCATGCTGGCTCAGTCCACAGCAAAGTGCAGAGGATCTGGAGGTACTCTGGTATCGTGATCATCACTATAATAACCCGGTAATGCTTTTCAAGAAGGTTTGAGCAGGCGTCTCAGCAAGCTTCATACAATGGCCGAGTGTCATTTGGCTTAAAGGATGCAGCATCTGGTGGGCTGAGGACTGGTGATGTGAGCCTGAAGCTGCTGAATGTCAAAGCTGAGGATGCAGCAGTTTACACTTGTTATGGCAGCAGTTTACAGAGTCATGACACTGACACTGTGAGGCTCCATGTGACAGGTGAGTCACAGAGATGGGAATAATTTTCAAGAACTGTCTCTTGACTTTTGCATTAAAATGTTCATCTTCCTCCTCAAACCCATTTCCTAGTAACGGGAAGTCACCCTCGTCTATCAGCATTGTGGAAAGAAGATAACAAGGTGAACGTGAGCTGTGTATCTGAAGGCTGGTATCCCCAGCCAGTGCTGCGCTGGTCAGACCAGAAGCAAGATCTGCCCCCTAGAAGTTTGGTGTACAAAAACTCCTCTTCTGGACTTTTTTCAGTTTCCATCTGGCTTCTTGTTCCTACCTCCACTGAGCTTTCCTGCTCAGTAGGTCTTCCTAATAAAGAAGGAAAAGTGGCTGAATTGCACTTAAGTGTTCCTCCACCTGAAAAAACGGGTAAAGAGAATTTTTATGTATGTAATACTTGTATTATCCCTAATGATTTTGATTAAATTGCAAACATAAAAAACAAAAAGAACAAGACAAAACAAAAAGATAAGATAGCTTGC
This sequence comes from Etroplus canarensis, assembly GCA_015106775.1. Taxonomy (NCBI): domain Eukaryota; kingdom Metazoa; phylum Chordata; class Actinopteri; order Cichliformes; family Cichlidae; genus Etroplus; species Etroplus canarensis. Next base: position 1,601 of record VUQH01046370.1, read on the forward strand.
TTTTTATTCAGAGTCAGGATTGGGTGGATGGGTGGCCGTTGGACTCCTTCTCATAGCCACATTAGCGTTAGCCGCATTTGCAGTGATCTACTTCAAAAAGAAAGGTAAATGTTTGATTTAAGATAAATGTTTATGTTTCAAACATACAAGAAACATGCCGTAGATACATCTATTATAGATACATAATGAATACATAATACATATCTCCAAAACTCTTAAATAGATAACTCGGATGACACCAAGTTAAAATTAATATCCACTGTCATATAAATATGTTGACTGACAAAAAAAATTTAATCTTGAACTATTTCTTTTGTTTTCAGTGAAGAAATCCAAATCAGCAAGTGACCGAACTGATGGTAAGAAAGATGGCAGAGACACACTGGACAAATTATCACTTTTACAACATTTCAGTGTTGGTTTACTATATGTATGAAACATTCATAAGGGATCATGTGTTTCTGTGAAGTTGGGGGACTCAAGAGACAGATTATGGAGTCAGTTTCTGACAAAACTTAAATATTGCATGCCCTATAATGCAATAGCATGTCAGTATTCTACCACCACCCACCAATAACACTGTGGATGCAGAAGCTACAGAAGACTTTCTGTGATCGATTCCTCAGGCTGAGCTGTACTCATGACAAAGAAATTACATGAGCTGTCTAAACTATTTGTTTTACTTTTTCCACAGAGATGGATCATCTTTTACCAAAAGGTAAGAAAAACTCTAGCAGCTGTTTTTAAAATCACTGTGAAACATGAAGGTTATGTCAAGGAGCAGACACATAAACTGATGTGTTTTCTCCATCCTTACAGAAATGGTGCTGCCAAGACTTCCATCAGAAGCTAGCAAGTGTTGTGGTAATAACTTCATTAAGTTTGTCGACAGTCCCACATATTTACTTCAGTTTTTTCTCTGTCATGACTTTTGTCATTCTTTCTAATGTAATTTTCTACAGAAAACATTAAACTTGAGGACACAAATAATCCATACCTGGTGATTAAAGACACCATACTGAGAGATGCCCAGACAGAATTTCCTGATGGACAAAGGGTCACCTGTCTCACAGCTTCTCTTCTGGAAAACACCACTGGGAGGTTTCTTTGAGAAACCCAAACCTAGAAATCAAACATTCCTGGTGGGTAGGAGTTACAAGTGCAGCTGAAATTCCTCGTGACTTAAATTTTTGTGCAAACACATCTAATGGTTTCTGGTTCCTGTCCTCGTCCCCTGACAGAGCAGATAGTTTTCAGTTTAGCACAGAACCAGAGATTTTAATACCTGTCCGTTCGAGACCACCGACAGTTGGTGTGTATTTGGATTGTGACAGTGGTGAGATTTCCTTTTATAATGTGGAAGATCAAAGTCTAATTGGATCTTTTAAAGCTGCATTCAAAGGTGAAGTTTTTCCATTTTTCAACCCTGGGAAAGGTGACAAATCACCTATGAAGATAGTACAAAAACCAAAGGAAGAACAGAGGCAGGCAGATGATGGAGGAAATTATGTAGATTCAGCTGTGAGTGACTGAATTCTGGTATCAAGCATAACAGCTGTAAGAAAGTAAGGTTTAAGACTTTAGATTTGTTTTAGATTTTATTCTGATAACCCTAAAGTGATGTTTTTTGTTTTATTAATACCAGCAAACCAAACTACTAACAGGCGTGGCAAAAGTGTTTCCTATGTAATTTTCAATCATTTCAAACAGCATATTACAGATGACCTTAGGGGTTGCTGGTTCATAGCTCGTAAGTTTGCCTGATAGATATTTGTGTGCTGGGCTATGTAGGGCCTTAACACAAGCACGACATTTTAAAATCAGGTTGAAAATTCAGTGGAATTAATTCAGTATTTGTTATAGGGTTATTTTTACTTTATTAAAGCAAAAACTGTGGTAGCTTAATTTTTTTTTTTCAATATTTCTTTGAGTTGTGTGTTAATGCGGACTAGCCAAACAGAAATACAGTACGGGCATGCGTTTCAGTGTCATGTCCCCGTAGTGTAGTGGTTTGCTTATTCGCATTTCAAGTGAGAGATCCCTGGTTTGATTCCAGGTGGGGACACAAGCCCCTCTCACCATGGAGGGTTGTGTCAGGAAGGGCATCCAGTGTAATTAGCAATGCAGATTAATCCACTGTGGTGACCCCTTGTGAAGAATGCAAGGGAGCAGCCAAAGGTACATTGGAACAATAAGCTGCTTTGCTTTGTAATATAAATCCATTTTATACTCCAGCATGTGTGACACTTTTGAGAAACAGCATTTTAAAAGAAACCTACTTTCTCCTTGTTTTGTCTTCTGCAAAACATACTACACATCCAGTCATCAATATCTGAGAGCGTTTCAGTTGGGAATTGATCAAATGATAAAAATTAAGCTATAATGGGTGTAAAGTTGATCTCTGGTGAACACCACAGTTCTGTATATAGTGTTAGTCATTACTTCTGGATAGCCTAGTTTTTTGGATGATTGCCATATACTGTGTTTGAAATCTGGTTTGGTTTGATTAGTTTTAGATTTGTTGTCAAATCCCTCTCTTACCCTCACTTTACTACATGTGTCATATAAACTCCTGCTAATTCTGACAGAACTACTGACAGATATTGTAGTTCTCCTATTCTTTGGAAAACTGTTTTTTAGACTTTGCAACATATGCAAAAACATGTCATTATCTATATTAGGTTGTATTCATTATCATGTTTTGACACTTTTTATATTGAAAACTATTGAACATTTACATGTTATTGTGTATTTAACTGTGAATATACCTTCAAATATTCACTAATGTACTTTACATAATGTGTATGTTGCTCGTGAAGTTTTAGTTCCTTGTAATCAAGTAACGAAGTTCTAAGTTCTCGTAACACAAGCTTTGTTATCATGATATGGTACTGTTATATTAGATCACCTGTGGATCGCAACAGTGAAGAGCTGCAGCAGGACCTCAGACATATTTCTTGAATTGGAAAAGAGATGTATATGCTGATAACAACTATACTATATAATCAAAAGTATTGGGTTACACCTCTTACTAGCTTACTGGGGATAGTGCTATGGGGTTGGCCTGGGAACCCTTAGTTCCAGTGAAGGGAAATCTTAATGCTTCATCTTACCAAGACATTTTGGACAATTCTTTGCTTCCACCTTTGTGGTAACAGTTTAGGGGAGGCCCATTTTCTGCTCCAGCTTGAGTGTGCGGCAGTGCACAAAGCAAGGTCCAGAAAGACATGCTTGGATGAGTCTGGTGTGTGAGAACTTGACTGGCTCACACAGAGACCTGACCTCAACCCCATTGTAAACCTTTGGAATGAACTAGAAAGGCCCTCTTGTCCAATATCAGTGTCTGACCTCACAAATGATCTTCTGGATTAATGAGCAAAAATTCTCATATACACACTCCAAAATCTTGTAGGAAGCCTTCCTAGAAGAGCAGGACTTGTAATGGCTCCAGAGGGAGGACCGACTCTATATTAATGTAGTGGTTTTACTATAGTTCCCATACTGTAGGTGTAATGTGTAAGCGGCCTAATACTTTTGTCCATACAGCGTAGGTAGAGTGGCATAAATTTGTAACCTGAAGCAACACCAGGCATGTATGCATGAGAATGTGATGGATAAGTTTGTAAAGTTACTTGGAGAAAACATTTGTACAGCTTAATCCACGCTGCTCATTCAAAAAAGAATTGTACCGACTCTAAAATGTTTTCATTGTAAAGCTAAACATTGCATAGTGACACACCTTTAGTCTATCCTTGTTGTATTGTTGAATTCAAATGTGAAATATTTTTTTTACTATTGTGTTTTCTTATTGCAAAAAATATTAAAGATCAGTGATGAAAACAGTCTGTGGTGTTGATACAGAATGGTCATTTAAATGCTTTCCACTATCTCTTAATCATGGCAGTAAAAATCAATATTGGGCTGGTGTCACCTCTCACCAAAGCTCCATCAGTATACAGTATAATGTACATTATAATTACAGATAATATTTACAGTATGTACACCATAACACATCACTACTGCATTCTTTGATTGATAAGGAAGTATTTACCTTGTGAATAGGATCTTTTTTATTCTCAAATACATTTTTCAAAATTATGTTATGCAATAAATTCAAGTAGGTGTGCCTTGATATATACTAGTTTGTGTCATGGTCCCCCCTGTCCTCTCTGGTGCAGACCCACCCACCTCTATCTTTCCTACACTTCTCCTCTAACTCTCTCTCCTCTGTCGGGCTGGGCTGAGGAATACTAATCACAATTACCTCCATCAGCTGTGTGAGCCAGCCACACCTCCTCATCTCACCTGGTCCCCATCTGCCGATTGCTGCCGCGGCCTTTTAACCAGCAGAGGAGCATTTGGCCTACGCTGGATCGTTACTTATGCACGCGTAAGCCTTTCTAGCTCCCCGCAGTTCTAAGTCTTGCCAGTCTCGTAACTTTGAGAACTCGCCTTGTGTTGTGCAGCTCTGACTTCTGCCATTCTCCTCCTGGATACTCCCTGCCTTGGATCACTGGAAACCCCTCTTGGAGAACTCACGGACCCAAAGCCTCACTGGATACTGCTGCCCCAGCCACCCTGCCCGGATCACTCCCCATTCCCCCCGCCTCGCACATTCAATATACCTGTGACTGTTTGATAAATCTTTTAAATCTGCTTCTGCATCGGATCTCCTCTCATTCGGGCCATGACAGTTTGACTATGATCATGGTATAGAAGTATGCAAGAAACACTTCACAGGTGCGTCAAGGTCGGAGATTTTCAAAGAAAACGTTTTAATACACTTGTCATTTGGGAGCCATGAGTTGGGAGCTCAATGTCAGTCAGTATCACACGGGATAAACACAGAGAGGCTGGAGTGGCAGAGCAGGTGCCAGGCCACGACAGAGTGAGGGGAATGGGTTAAAGAAAGAAAGGAAGGAAGGAAAAGTGCTGCTGGCAGCAGAGCTAGAAGAACAAACAAGGAAGGGAAGAGTGTTGTGGTGACTTGGGATGTCTGTGTGTGCTGGGAATGGAAGAAAGACAGAAAAATGCTTTTAAAATAATTAAATCACAAAAAACAACCAAAAATCCAAAACATCAAATGGAAAAACACTTCAGATAAATGCAAAAAAGCAAAGAAAAAGCCACAGGTAGGAGGGTTATGACTCATACATCATTATTGCATTGGTATTACATTTACAAAGTTAGATATATATATGAATGAAATATAGAAATTAGTGAATGAGAATGTGAATATGGAAGTGGATATGAATAAATATAATAATACAGTTTATAGAGATATATGGTATAAAATAAATAAAGTGAAATAAATCTGGGTGCAGAAAAGAAGATTAAATATATCACCTTAATGTGCTGAAGTTGTAAGTAGCACAAATACTCTAAATTTAGCGATGCTATACCGTAAAAAAAGGTAAGTCATGTAAAAATAGTCCAGGTGTCTTAGTGAGGAGTTGTCTTCTGGCTCATCATCCACATCTGGACCTACGTCTGGCTGTGGTGTAGGAGGTGGAACCACTGATATGATGTATAGAGAAGGCATGTGACCTGTGCAGTGTGTACTTCCAGACCCGTCTTATTGCTATCGGGGGTACAACAACACAACTCTACTTCAATGCATTGCGCAGTACTGAGTTTTCAGTTGAAATTAAATATAATGCCGCACTCTTTTGCAGCGTTTGACTGCAAAATAGTGCGGTGTTTTATATATATATATATATATATATTTTACATGCTGTTATTAAAATATCCATCTTGGGATGCCCAGTGAAAGGGACACTAAACAAATAAGGTTAACAACTCATTTAAAAAATATATATATACAAAAAGTATATTTAAAAAAACATCTCACCATTTCAAAGTATTTACATTAAACGCTCAAATGGAATGGGATAGGAAATTGGAGAGAGAGGGAAAAAAAACCAAACATCCAGTGATGATGACAAAAAATAAATGTGTCCATTCAGGTTTGTCCGTATTTTCCATAAAATCTTTTAACTATAGTTCTATGAGAGGAATGCTGCGACCGAGATTCTCGTAGTGGCAGTGTGTGCATTTACACACACAAAGTATCCTTCCATTGTTTTCCGGCTCAAACGGAGAGCAGAACTGCCTGGACCTAAGCAGTGAAGTGCCAGAACCCAGATCAATCTTTCTGGAACCTTGTGAAACATGTTGTCCTTTGTGTATCGTAATATAAAGTATTTACTTTGTGACTCTGTGTATTCATTGTTCATATTTCTGGACTGTCAGTTGCATCTTTTCAGTATGGGTGCACCATAAATCACTTGATTATTTGTGTTTAAAGGGAGTTCGCTCATTTCCATAATGAAACATTGTCAGTTACAGACTTTTAAAGTACAACTATATCCTCTTAAGGCCCAGTAACTTGTTTACCATTAGAAAAAGTAATAATTGTAATGTTTATAGTTGAAACAGTCTATATTGGATATATTGGTGTATAATGAACTTTTTATGTTGGCAGTAATAATAACCAAATGTAAATGTACCAGATAATTTGGTTATATTGTCAATTACAGACTTAAAGTATAAACTATATATTTTTAAGGCCCAGATTTCAAGCCAATTTACAGTTAGAAAAAGTAATAACTGTGACATTTATTTATAGCTGAAACAGACTGTATTGGTGTATATTGAACTTTTTATGCTGGGCAGTAATAATAATCAAATTTAAATGTACCAGATAATTTGGTTAAAGGACAGCTCAAATGCAGAAATGTTTATTGTGTAGCAAGTTGTGTAAAAGTTTGCCCAGGCTATATTGATCAGATGAGGTTATGTCCCACTCAGCAGTTACTGTTGTGCATCTGATTGAAATGTCTACTTAATTACAGTTTTATCTGTAGTTAACACAATAAAAACACATCATTATACATTTAATAATTCCGTCTGAAGCCATGCCTTCCTACAAATTGTGTAGCATACTGTCCACTTCTGCACATTTCCCAAAACATGCATGCAGGTACAGCTGCATGCAACGTACTCACAGGCCATATTTCCCCTCCTGACCAATGTTTAAACTGCTGACTTACAACTTCATGTAACTATATGAAAAACTATATTCAAATATACAATATGTTAGCAGACCTAGAAGGGATTTTTATATGACTATGAGAAGGACCCATCATGGTTCTTTACATGTTGCTAGGTGTTTGTTATACCCACAGCAAATTATTCAGAACCGGAACTGACTGGAAGTCATCACATACTTTCTCTACATAATGCTGCATATTGAGTACATTTAAATGCTGTCAGCATTTATGGGCCATCACAACCCATAAGAACTCAGACCCATTTTTCCTTACAGGAAAATTATGGGGGAGATACAACAGACCAAGAGGCCCACACAGCTGTAAACAATGTAAAGTGTTTGTTACATGCACGTCACCATGGGTTCTTATGGGTTAAGTACGATTATGACTGAATCTAGGAACCTTTTTCTGTGCAACATTTCATCCGATACGTCTATATGGAGGCGCAGGGCTGCAGATGAGCCTCAGAAAGTACCCAGGGTTCCAGCTTTCTGCAACGTTTCTGAACAAAGATCCCCTTAAACGTCGCTCCGCCCCCTGCAGGGGAAAGTGAAAGTGAAAGTTAAACTGTGGCTGAAGAAAAGCCTGCGCTTTTCGAGGTCAACGAAGAAACGGCGGAAAAAAGGAGAAATCTGACTTCTTAGCTATCAAGATTTGAATTATATGCTCATTTCCTACATTAAGCAGCATATCTCTGATCGTGTGATATTTCGCCAAGAGCTGCAAAACCGCAATGAGTAAGTCACCGCGTCATCGTTCATTATGTCTTTGAGACATCGCTGATTATTCCGCGGCTTTTTTCTGTTCATGTCAGATTCTGACTTTCTTAAGCATGACTGAATTTACGTAAAGGTGGAACACACACGGTGTATTTCGTCCTGTAATTCTCACCCTCCTATTTTACAGATCGACGAATGATAGGTTTATGTGTCATTCTGCTTTGTGCGCCGCTCTGTGGAGCTCCACCTGGTAAATCTCTGCTCTCTCTGAGCCTGCAGCACACATTTACATCTGTTTATTATTATATATCATCTGATTGTCTCTGCAGCAGTATATTATACTTTATTACCTTCCTATGCACCTGATTTCTAACAGTTTATCCACATTTTATTGTTTCTTGTGCTAAACCTGCAGACTTTGCTGTTATTTTTACCATCACATTACAGCTTATTATGAAAAAGCTTAATAACTTATAACCACTAGCATTTAATGTTGTACATTGTAAAAGTAACAGACAGATTTGGCATTCAGATGTAATAATACATTTTCAATTGTTCAATCAATACATTTCAATTCAGTAATTGTCTTACAGCTACCAGCCTGGTTGTTGTCGTCTCGTCTCCTGTATCAGTGAATCGTGGCCATGAAACCACGTTGCCGTGCTGGCTCAGTCCGCAGCAAAGCGCAGAGGATCTGGAGATACGTTGGTACCGTGATAACTTCGATAAGCCGGTAATGCTTTACAAGTCTAAAAAGGTGACATCACAGGGAGCTGCATACACTGGCCGAGTCTCATTTGGCGTAAAGGATGCAGCATCTGGTGGGCTGCAGGCTGGTGATGTGAGCCTGAAGCTGCTGAATGTCACATCTGAGGATGAAGGAGTTTACACTTGTTATGTCAGCAGTGACCAGGGTTACGACAGCTCAAGTGTGAGTCTCTCTGTGACAGGTGAGTGTCACGGAGGTGGAAGTATAGCTGATTTTTAAAAATTGCTTCTTGACTTTTACATTAAAAAGTTTTTCATCTTCCTCCTTGGAATCTTTTCCCAGCAACGGGAAGTCAGCCTTTTCTCACAGCAGTTTGGACAGACGATAACAAGGCGAACGTGAGCTGTGTATCTGAAGGCTGGTATCCCCGGCCAGCGCTGCACTGGTCAGACCAGAAGCAAGATCTGACCCCTAGAAGTTTAGTGTACAAAAACTCCTCTGGACTTTTTTCAGTCCACAGCTGGCTTCTGGTTCCCTCCTCCTCTGAGCTTTCCTGCTCGGTAGGTCTCTCTAGTGAAGAGGCAAAGAAAGTCAAAGTGCGCCTGGAAATTCCTCCTCCACCTGCAAAAATGGGTAAAGAGAATTATTTGTATGTGTGTAATAATGATGTTTATAATCATATTTTAATTAGAACTAGGAAGAAAAAAGTACAAAATTTTTTGCTTTTTATTCAGAGTCAGGATCCTCATTGGGTGGATGGGTGGCCTTTGGCCTCCTTCTCGTAGCCACATTGGTGTTAGCTGCATTTGCAGTGTTCTACTTCAAAAAGAAAGGTAAATGTCTGATTGTACATAAATTTTGTTGTATGTTTCAAACATGCATAAACTTAGCTACATCTATTATATATACATCATGAATACATAATACATTTTTCTAAAATTCTTCAACAGATAACTCAGATGACAACAAGTTAAAATTAATATCCATGTCATGTCATGTAAATATGTTCCTGGACAAAAATTTAATCTTGAACTATTTCTTTTGTTTTCAGTGAAGAAATCCAAATCAGCAAGTGACCGAACTGATGGTAAGAAAGATGGCAGAGACACACTGGACAAATTATCAT
>VUQH01046371.1:10249-27162 GCA_015106775.1 Etroplus canarensis
AATGAAAGTGTTAGATTTTTCTGAAATGATTTAAGAATGCTGTAAAACGTAGCCCCCATTTTCTTTCTTCCCCCCCCTTTTTTTAATATTAATATTTTTCTTTTAATATTATTATTATTATTATTATTATTATTATTATTATTATTATGTTTATTTATTTATCTAATTTTTTTGTTTTTTTTTTTTTGTTTTTTTTTTTTTTTTTTTTTTTTTTTTTTTTGCAAGATTTTCAGCAACTTTGTAAGTACAACATTACTTGGAAAACTTGGACAAAACTATGAAAATGAGACCAGACTGAGTGTGATAATAAACCAGAATTACACAAGATGCAAAGAGCAGATGCATGAGAGAGAGAAAAAGGAGAATATAAAGAAAAATGAGCTGCACCCCTTTGGATGGCAGATTTAAGCACCTCCTGCCTCACTGCCAAAGTCACTGTGCCTGACAGTCATTCAGCTCACCTCTAAATTATTCTTTAGGGCTCTGTGGGTTATGGGGTGGAATGATAAGTCTTCAGCTTTACCAGTAGCTAGAGAGACACACAGTTTTAATTTGAAATAGGTCTGGCCGTGGTTGATACTTTAAAGACATTTTTTTCTCTTTTTTTTCCCCCTTTTATCACGTGGCGTGTAAATGTGAGCGCTGAAAACAGGATTGACATGATGTAAGTTGATACTTTTGGCTCCTCTTGGATGTCGTCCATCAAGCACAGAAAAACTTTTAACCTGTATCAGGGGTCTAGCTTCAATCACCTCAGCCTCAGTGGCACACGCCTTCTGCAGCACGGCTTCATCTAGTCTTAACTGTGAATTATTCAGCTTGAGTATAAATAGTGAAGCACTTTCCTAGTGAGAGGGCCGTGAGGTTAAACTGGTTCTCGGCGAGCGCCTCTGAAGGTGATGTGCAGCAAACACAGAAAATATCAGAGCAGCAGCTCCCTGCAAGAGCTGTCAACAAGTCTTTGTTGAATCTTTCATGCTTTTCACTGTCTGTCCTCATGTTGCAAACCCAACTGATGATGTTTTAGTACAACGTGGTTCAAGCCCTGATCATGAACCCTTCAGGTCCACTCTTTAGCTTCTTGTCACACACAAGTTTTCAGTCAAGTTTTGACATGCTCAGGGGGTTAGAATTATCTGACTTCGCTTGAAATTTGCTCAGCCATCCATTTTCTCATGCTGAATTACATTTGTGTAATCCTCATGTCGGCTTTTTTTTTTTACTGATGTCTACTTCGGTTTATGACAACAACAACAACAACAACAACAACAACAACAAAAACAATAATAATAAGAAGAATTTTGGTCTCATTGACTGGAGAACCTCAGAACTGAAGAAGATGTACACAAAAACACACAAACGGTAGAATATGCATAAGATGCTGCACCCTAAAGCAGAAGTGGATCGGCTGTACATCCCAAGAAAAGCTGGAAGGAGGGGCCTGATCAAAGTAGAAGCAGCATTCAAAACAGCAACAATAGGGCTCAATCACTATTTGAAGCACAATGAGGGGCAATATTCAAAGCAGGTGACTGAGCATGAAAGAGCTAAAGCCAAAAATTCAGTAAGCGTGAGTGCCACAGTAATAAGTTTAAAAGGGAAGTACCAATGCCAGAGTTTGAGAATAATGAAGATAAATCAGCCTCAGAAAATGCCAAAGCCCTAAAACTCATGTTCAAGTCCAAGATAATATCAATGACAGAAGAAAAGTGGGGGAAAAAAAAGCATTACATGGGCAGTATCCAAAGATCCTTGAGAAGCCTCATGTTGACACAGTCACCACCAACAAATGGTTATTAAATAATCTGAAAGGTGAAATAGAGAGGCTACGGTTAGCAGCTCAAGACCAGGCAATGAATAGCACAAACTACCAGAAAGTAATATGTGGTCAGCAAGTGGAGAGCAAATGCAGTCTGTGTTCACAGCAGGAAGAGACCATATTGTGGCCGGATGCATGGTAATAGCCAAAACAGAGAACATCTCCAGGCACAATAAAGTTGCGGCGTACCTTCACTGGAGCATCTGTAAAGATGATGATATTGAGGTTACAGACAGGTGGTACGAGCACAAGCCAGAGACTGTGGTGCATAATAAGGACAACAACATCACCACCATGTGGGACATGCCAGTCAGTACTGATAGAACTATAACAACTAACAGACCAGATATCATGGTGGAAGACGCGGTGAATTCCACCTGCAAACAGATTGAAACGACTATTCCATCAGACAGAAACATCACAGTGAAAGAAAGACCTACAAATAGAAATACACAGAATGAGGCAGATGAAAACTAAAGTGATTCCTGTGGTTGCTGTTGCACTCGGTACAATAAAGATGGGGATGGTAGAAAGCATCACGAAAGCATGAGAGAGAGCTACAGTGACTGAGACCCAAAAGATCAGCATGCTGGGATCTGCACCAATCCTCAGGAAGGTGTATAAAGTGTATAAACAGAATGAATGACTTAAGTGACTGACGCCCTAGGTACATGGTTTGCACCCGGCTGATGCACAAAAAGCAAAGACTGTGACAGAAGATGATAATAATAATAATAATAATATTATTAATAATAATAATAATAATAATAATAATAATAATATTAATAATAATAATAATAATAATAATAATAATAATAATAATAATAAGAAGAAGAAGAAGAAGAAGAAGAAGAAGAAGAAGGAATGACACCTTTTGCCCATGACTGACGCTCAATCTCCCAGACCAGGGCCAACACCTCTGTGGGATATCTAGGGCAATCCAAATCAGTGATTGCTTTGGATTAGGCTAAAGCTGGGAAAAAATAAATGAACTTGTGGATCAGATCCAGATTCATTTTCTTTATATGTATTCATGTGGATTTGGTCTCTGATGTAGTATTTCATCCAAAGTACAGAAAGAAAGTCGTAGTTTGTCTTGTCATTGGTTGGCTGTATTGCACAAAGTAATAAGAGTTACAATATAATGTTGCTAGCCTAAGATATTATACCATTAAAAAACCTAAGGGCAGCATTTATGTATATAAGGCAGAGGGGCACACAGAAATAATCATTTTAATAATATTGCAATCCAGACCAATACTCGAAGGACTAGAGATTCTTGTGAAACTGGAAGTGTTTGTCCTGTCTTTTCTTCCTGTCTTTTCCCCTCCTAAATCCAACGGAGAATCTGAAACATGTTCTACGGATCATGGAGCTGGTAAAGTACGGTCTTCCTGTGCAAACTGCAAGAAATGTGGCCATACAATCAATTCTTTGCTGAGTAAGAACTCTCCAAAAGCAGCAGCACTTGTTAAAACATCACCTTTTGCCTTAAAACTGGTTTTAATGTTAAAAAAAAGGATCATTTCATATATCTGGAGTTAAATTCTGCATTGTCAAATGTGATTCTGTTTGGTAGATTTTCACTTTAGGTTGCCGACCACCGGTGCACTCTTAACCGTCACACACCTCCGTGTCTGACTCACAAGGAAACATGTCATGAGCTCCAGTCAGTCACTCTTTCTCGTCGATCTTGCATGTTACACTCTGTACTTACGTGTGGGTTGCCAAGTCAGAAATTAGGTGGAAAACTTACTCAGCTCTTTTCTTGCAATAAAAGGTACTTACTGAGTTCATTTCCAGCTCCATATTTTTATTGTTGGACCTTTCAAGAGTAGCTTTGCATGACTCCTAAAATAAATAATAAAAAATAATAATTAATACTTATTTATCTTATGCCAGGCCCTGGCTGATGCAGCCCTCTATTGGAAACATGCCATTTAGTGCATTTATTGTTGTAATTTATTCATTGTTATTACAGTATAAAATATCATTTAGAAATGAGGAATATTTTCAAATTATTATACTGATTACATCCTAAATGTACCAAGCCTCTGTATAGATGTTTGTGATGGTTGCAGAGATATAAAAAGTGCCATGATGCCATAAATAAATGATCTTTTAATGCAGGAGAAAGAACCACCAACCACCTTAGCTGAAATATTCATTCAGATGTGCACTTATCTGTGTGCTGTGCTTGAAGGATCTTGTGCGTTGGATTTGCACTGATGTTAAAATACATATATATTAAAGAGGCAGGCAAATGAACATGTGTGCCTGTGGTCAGGTGGGTGTAAGAAGTACCACACTCTGTTCTCTGCGCAGAACTGGGGCTGAATAGAGGGAACAAATGCTGCACACCATTCTAAAGTACTATACTTCAAGAGAAATAATGGAGCACTAAAGGTAAGTAATGGTCAAAGTAATTGTCGTAATTTTCCGTCCTTTTTAAAGTGGGTGTTAAAATGGAAATTGAAGGTGTGCTCTGGAAATAACATGAATATTTCTTTTTAATAATAGAATTAGAAAATATATGACGCCATTGTATAACTTGAGCACGAGGATCCAAATTTAGGCTCATTAATGCTGAAAAAAAACTATGGATCTTTAAAAGTAATAGAGTAATTCTTTCTCTGTGCAGTCCATTTACAAAAGCAGACAGGCAGAGAGTGGGCGAGAGTGGGAACAGAAAGAGCAGTACTTATTATTTCTGAGAAATGTGAAGCTGCACAGACTTAGGGGGGATGGATTTTCCAGAATGCATTAAAATGAAATCATTAATGGGTATTTTTTTAAGCTGGAGATAGATTATATAATACACACCTTCATTTTTTAAAATCTAAATCTACTGTAGTGGTTTACACATTCAACTCACAAGCGAAAGGTCCCTGGTTCAATTCCAGGTGGGGACACAAGCCCCCTTCGCCATGGGGGGTTGCGTCAGGGCGGGCATCCGGCATAAAACCTCTTCCAAATTAGTCCGCTGGGGAGCAGCTGAGGGTACATTCTTATTTACTCAGAAAAATATTCAGATTCCTTTACGTTTTGCTATTTGTCTGTTGTAAAATTTGCTTTAGATGAAACAAAATTTCACCACTTGCATCTTCTTTTGGTCACTATCCACAGATCCTGACACTGGCAGTGGGAATGCATCAGCCTATCTTGGCTGTCATAGGGCAAGAGGTGGGGTTCACCCTATACAGGTTGTCAGTCTATGACAGAGAAACTGACAAATAGAAAATTTAGAATAACCAGTTAACCTAACATTCCTGAGGTTGGACTGTGGGAACACGCTGGAGTACCCGTGGAGAACCCACGCAAGCACAGAGAGAACATGCAAACTCCACACAGACATTCTTGCTTGGAGGGCAGCAGTGCTGACCACTACGTCACTGTTCTGTGTTCAGTAGTTTGTAAAAGCCCCCTTGGCAGCAGTTTTAGTAACTTACGTTGAGCTCTGGAAGCAGTAACTTTTGCAGATTTCGTCGGTATATCCTATTCTTCCTGGCGGATCTTGTCATGCTCAGTCAGACCGGGAGGAATAAATCTGTGAGCTCCACTTTCAGCTCTCTTCACAGATATTCAGTTTATGTCTGGACATTGAGTGGGTTCCTCAAGAACACAGACTTTTCATGAGGGGTGTATTACAAAGCAGGTTCAGTGTAGCCAGGCTTTCTTTGCATTAGCTGGCTTGACAAAACCTAAAACCCCATTAAGAGACAGCAGGTGTCATGATGATGGTCAACCAAGGCTTTCTGCTTCAGGATCTGGGCACGGTCAGACAAGATGAGGGCCTCTGATGCAATGTTTGATGCTTCTTCTGCACAATACGGATCACTTGAGCACTGCCCTAGCCACACCAGAAGATTATGAATGGGTGGTACAGATCTATAAAGAACATAAAATAAGTGAATAAATGAAAAACAAGATGAGAACAGTGCTGCAGAAAACTAAATCTTGTAATTTGATCATTACCAGAGCACAGTGTAATGGAAAATTACCCCAGCTTATTTAACCTTTTACTGGTATGTGACAGCAACTCACTTGCACAAAGAGTTTGTGTGCAAAGAAGAAAGAACAACAGACTCAAGACCACCAGTAAGCTTTACCCAAGACCATTAGGTGCTTTCTGCATCTTTGTTAAATCAGGTACCTACATGACTGTGGGGAAAATACACCCTGCAGCTGCAGAGGAAGAGACTGAAAGTTTGTACCTGCACCTGAGTATAAAGGAGCTATTATTTGCCTTTTCTGCATTAATGCTGGTCTGAAGGCTGTTCATGCTGCGTTGATCCTTTTGCAAAGGTTTTGTAAAGGTTTTGCAAAAGGATCCAGATGGGCCAGTCAAGATCTAAAGACTAATTAAAACAGCAGGATGAGCTGAGCAGTCTATAGAGATGCTGCAAATGGTCTGAATACTTTACAGACTTCAGTTTTTGCGTTTTCATCCTATTTTGCAAAAACAATTCTTAAAATATGCTTTCAGTTTGGTATTACTGGCTCTGAGATGTAGACTGATTTATGTTCAGTTAAATTTGCAGTGTAATAAATAGTGCGAATACCTTAAGGGTCACAATGCTTAGTGAAGCTACTGTATTTAGAAGAAGTGAAGTGACTGTAACAGTAAAAAAGATCAAAGTAAAATAACAAATTTTTATAAAGAAAGCTAGAAAAAATATTTTGTTATTTTTAGGACATCCTCCAGTTATTTACACAATTTTATCTTGAATTTATCAATGTATCACTGAATTTGAAATACAGTGCCCCCCCGACGTTTTTCTAATTTTTTTGTGCTACAACCTGTATTTAAAATAGTTTTTTTTTTACTGTATACAAACATTTTTATACAAAAAAGTTCAAACTGGTGAGGTAAATGGAAAACAACATTTAAAATATCTGATAACTAAAAATGGAAAAGTAGTGTGTGCACATGTATTCAGCCAAGCGTCTCAAACTTAATGATCTTCTTTGAACAGATCTGGATGTCGGACTCTTTTAGGTGCTTTGTTACAGTCGAAGTATTTCCTCCCTTGGTCTTTAAAGTATAATAGCTTTTGTGAATCAATTATCACTCCTTGGTCATCCGCCTCAAATCCAAAGTGCCTTGAACACCCAGCTGCCCACAGTTTTAACGAGCCAAGTGGAGCTATTCCAGCAGCAGCCTGGAATGCCATCTTCCACATGTAGTTTTTGCTAAGTGATTTATAGTTCTTCCTTTGTTTGTGGACATCCTTCTTTTTCTTCAGCATTTACTAGAACCCCATCAGTTCCAGAAGAAGTGCCACCTCATTAGTCCACTACCAAAACGCAAGTACATTGCGTCTTATATCAAAAGGTACTATACGTATCAGTTCTGGTGACATCCCTAGAATGGTTAGCTGCTGGAATCTGCCCATAATACTCGCCAAGGGAATTTCCGGTCATTGCAGTTGCTGTGTGACTCCAGTTTGAATCACACACCATCAGGATTCCTTCATCACCTGATTCAGAGGTCATCCAAATGAATGTGGCTATGGTGAATCTTCTTCTTTTTTTGGCTGCTCCCGTTAGGGGTCGCCACAGCGGACCACGTATTATGTATCCACATTTGGATTTGGCAAAAAAAATTATGCCGGATGCCCTTTCTGAAGCAACCCTCCCCATTTACCCAGGCTTGGGACCAGTTCTAGTAGTACACTTGCGTGTGGCCCCTGTCGCTGGGTTGAATGTGGCTCTGGTGAATGGTTGCGGATAAGTAATGGACACTGACAACTGCTTAATGAACATGCAACTGAACACCTCCTCTCATATCTGTTCCAGCTTCACTGCCATGGGGCAGATGAGGAGGGCCTTTGCTATCTCGTGCCACAGCGCCTGCATCCATTTTAGATTTGAGCTCCTTACTGAATCATGTTTGATGTGGATTTGTTGAGCTCGTCACTCTTTTGTATTCTGTACAACTCCAAAAGACATCAACAGCTGTACTGTATACTACAACTGCCTGCATGAAAGGAGAAACTGTCCAGAGACCAAACCCTTCTTTTTTTTTTTTTTGGTACCAGGTTGTAAACATGTCTATTTTTGTTGTAAAGTTAGGCATTTTGAATTTGGGAGTCCATGGCGATTAACTCACATTTGGAGACAACCTCAAGTGGCCACTCCAGTTTTTGACACTTCTACGTTGGCTTCGTTTTTTGATCCCCCAGAGGTTGGTGGGGATGCACATTCCAGTGAATTTTTAATTTGGGTCCGAAGAACTGATAATTTGGTTGGGTTGCATCAGGAAGTGTTCTGGCCGTAAAACTGATGTCAAATCAAATGTTCCAGAGTGTCGGAACTTTTTTTTAAAGAGGGCCAGATTTATTATTGGGAAAGCCCCCAGGAGTCCACAATCACCACTGATATATTTTTAATCATAAACGTAGCATACATACATCTCTTGGGGACGAATGTTCGCCACCATTTTCTTGGTAGTCTTTGGTGAACTCACCCTCCATTAACAGTTTACCAGATTTAGCAATAAACACAGCCACTTTATAACTTTCTTTGGTAGTATTTTCATTTGAATCATAGATCTTGAACAAGCTTGACTTTTTTCAGCACCGTCTTATAGAGTAGCTTGTTTTGTCTGATAGTGTCTATGTACACTGAAATCTTTATGCACAGCAATACTCTGTTGGCAATCTAGCCAATCACAGTTGTTTTGAGATTCCATCTCTCGCCTTCACTATTAACTTGTCTTTTTTAAAGCTGTCAAGTGGCAGAAATTATCCTGAAGCTTGTAACACAGATCACATGGTACAAGAGAAATTGCCTTTTCAACTTGTATGATTTATTAATTGTGTTTGACTGCGCTAGCGGGCCAAAAATAATACTTTTTAAGACAGGAGCTTTAAAATCTGTGATTGGCCCTCAGGCTGGACTTTGAACGTGCCTGAAAGATGCACATCATAACGGAAATCTGTCAAGATCCAGGATACTAGATGCTCCCTTGGGGCGCTGTTGGTCAAAAGGCTAAAGATAGAAGCTGTTGTTTTTTCCCAACCAGGTAAGCATTATCAGAATGGAATAAATTTCACGATCTCAGAAGATTGTGTGGGATAGATATTTAACAGCGGTGCATGGAAAAATTTCTTTAAATATGGACACTACGGTAGTTTTAAATTCTCCATAAGTTCTGTTGTTAAGTCTAAGAAATGATCTTTAAGACAAAACGTTTTGGCACTCAATTTTTGAGCCAATGTCAAAAGTTTGCGCGATGGAGATCTTTTTCTTCTGCTGTTGTGCAATTTGCAGGGAAATGTGGGCCAGTTGTGTGAGTGGTTGGGTGGACGGAGCTCACAGCAGTGTAGCTGTGAGCAGTCAGGCTGTGAGGGAAGCAGCACTGCTGCTTTCCACTTTACAGGCTCAGAAGACTCTGGCTCTGTTCACAGCTTCAACACTTATCTCCCCTGAGCAGGTGTGTGTGCGCACGAGTGTGTGCATGTGAGCAAGCATGGATTTATCGGACTTGTTATTCTCATCATTCAGATTTGCAAGTGTGTGTGTGTGTGTGTGTGCGTGTGCGACTTCTGCACGTTTGCACGGGTGTGAACGTTGGTGCATAGATTATATTCACTATTCATTCTGTATCTTTAGAGATGTATGTGCGCGTGTATGGAATTATTTCACTGTGTGTTATGGGTGAAGAATAAACTGTGATGAAATGCTGGGAGGCTGCCTCTGTTCTTATCACAATGGACGTGGAAGCTAAGGCAGACAGAGCAAAAAAGAATGAGAGAGAAAAAAGACAGAACAACACTACACTTGTCAAAAAATACATCCCTCTTGTCTGCTTTTTTCTTCTTGAAGAAAATCTATTGTAAAGCTTTTGCAATTTTCCTCTGTGGACAATGTAGCACTGTACTCTGTCAGGAAAGTCGAGGCACTATTGACTAAAATGTCTAAGTGCTGCTTTACAGTAGGCCGTGTGGAAGCCAGGAGAACCTCTGCAACAACTTACTTCAACTTAGTTCTGATGCATGAATTCTCTATAATCGTGCTCTCTACACACTGGTGCTGTCATGTACTATTCTGTCTATACACACTGCTCCACCACCTGTTTGAAGTAAAATTGATTGCAGTGATGTATAAGAACAATCTGATACCCAGTTAAGGAGGAACACTGAATAATATATTAAACTCATCATTCTTCATTTGAAGCTTCCTCTGTGCTGCAGCCCTCCCTCTGCTGGTCTGACACAGTGCAGACTGTGATGTGTGTCTTGATGCACAGTGAGTCACCATTTGCTGATAAGTACATTATGGTCTTCCATTCCTACAATGCGTAATTTTAATACGCGGGGAAGTTTAGTTTGATATTGCATAATTCAGTCAATTCCAGCTAATCTTTCACTTTGAATGTGGGAGATTCCCTTGCACAAATGCAGTTCTCTGATGATGTTTGATCGAACATTTGTGCGGAGATGAAGCGACAGTCCAACCTGCCGATCACCCGGCTCACTCTCGCTACAAAGGCTGCTTGCTCCCTCTGCTGTTTCAGCATCCACAGACAGGTTCCAGAGATGTAAACTTGAAGACATGCAAGCATGGATGGCTGGCTAACCCCGTTAAGCTACACAAACTGACAATGAGCCTGTTCAGAAAAAGTTACCAG
Organism: Etroplus canarensis; assembly: GCA_015106775.1. Taxonomy (NCBI): domain Eukaryota; kingdom Metazoa; phylum Chordata; class Actinopteri; order Cichliformes; family Cichlidae; genus Etroplus; species Etroplus canarensis. Next base: position 20,704 of record VUQH01046371.1, read on the forward strand.
AAGAATGAGCACAAATGGCAGCACATCCATCCACATCCACGGAGAGACAGACAACCATTCACGCTCACATTCACACCTGCAGTCAATTTCGAACCCCCTTTGCACGTCTTTGGACTGTGGGAGGAAGTTAAAGCACCCAGAGAAAACCCACACAAGCACAGAAAGAACATGCAAACTTCACACAGAAGGGGCTAAGCTGGCAGGCTGCTGGATTCAAACCTGGACGCTCTTGCTGTGATACAACCACCACACCACCGTGCTGTCCAACGGTGGTGCATGTGACGTGAATGATAGAAAGTCTTAGGATCCTGAGAACTGACTCCGTTAAAGGCACCGATAGTAAAAATTTTAAAAACTGACAGACTTCCAGAATTAATTAATGCCATTAATGCTTTCAGCAAGATGCAGAAAGGCTACAGCTAAGATTTTAGGTCCAAAACATCTTTGTATTTGGTTTTTCAAATTGAAAATGAATTACGAGTCTGATCCGGTCACTAATGTAATACCAGTTTGTTCCACAAGAATGTGGAATGTCACCATTGCCTCAAGTGTGCCCTGAGTACATCAGATGAAAAAATGCTGATGGAGAAACAGATGTTGGAGTGACAGGTATTCAGGTGATTCAGACAGAAAACAGTGCCTGAAGCTCCTGGAAACTGACTCTTATCACGGCAAGAACCACCTCACAGATAGAAATCACGCTTGGTTGCTTGGTGGGGGGAAATGTTACACTTGATTAATGCATCGCTAGTCACCCGTTAGGATGCTAATTGCGCGATACAAATGGAACGCGCGTACAGCAGGCCAACCTTTGCATTTTCTTGTTTCTGAATATAGGGACAGGTACACAGACAATTTTCAGGTTAACTGGCTCAGAATATATTTGTGATTAAAACTTTAAATGGTGAAATGAGCTGCTCTGGTGCTCATGCAGACATGACAGGGTATCAGCAGTGCACACCATGGAAAAAAGAAAAGCCACTAAAACAAAGATATGATGCAGCTCAATGACATGACCACAAAGTGGACACAAAGAGAAAGGAATGGGAGGGAAAAAAAAAACATTGTTGTAGTTAGAGGAGAATGAAGAGGTACAGTGTTACATGAAATGTCTAGAACTCGGCCAGATCAAAATTTGGTAAAGACCCAGCAAACAAGTCAGCTTCTATAGTGGTAAATTTTCATGTTTGCTTTGCAGTCTTTGATTTCTTCCATTCATCATAGTACTGAAGCTGCATTTTACCTTGACCTTTAACCTATCAGAGTGAATAAACTGCACCTTCAGCTACTCCCTTGTATTCTCTCCAAGAGATTCCCACAGAGGATTAATCTGAATTAGTAATTTGGCAGGGGATTTATACTGGAAGCCCTTCCTGACACAACCCTCCATAGTGAGAGGGGATTGTGTCCCCACCTGGAATTGAACCAGGGACCCTTCCCTTGTGAGGCAAATGTGTAAACCACTGCTCTACAGGGATACTATTTATTATAGCAATTAACCTTGAAAAATATTGGTGGGGATCCAGCAGCCCAATCTGCTCCTATGGTGGAAACTACACTACTCACTAAAAGTTAAGGATATTTGGCTTTTGGGTGAAGTTTATGGAAAATGTAAAAAGTTCACGCTACAGATATTGTACCTTGAAAGTAGGACATTTAAGTAGAAGCATGCAATTGTGATTTCCTCATCTGAAACAATTTATTGAAACAAAAGCCAACAACAGTGGTGGGTATGCCACAACATAAAATGTCAATGTCTCAATAATTTGTGACCTTGACCATCAATTACAGCTTGACTTCTGTGACTCTTCCAGTCTCTCTGTATCTCTGTTGCAACCTGCTGATGACACTCCGTGACACTCAAAGTTTCGTGGCCACTTTGCCTGTTTGAAGCCTCACAATGTTGATCAATTGTTAGGTGTCGTCTTGGTCTCATGATGTGAAAGCAGCATGATGAAGAGGACTGTTTAAACGCCAATTCTAATTGAACCAGAAAATATATTGGTCGATTCAGGGTTCAAACACCAGCTGTGAATTTTGCTGTTAAGCACCTTGTTAGAGAACAGCAAGTTATGCAGAAAGTACTGAAAAGTTGGACATGTACATTCAAAAGTGCAGAGAAGGTCAAATTAAGTTCACCTGTAAAGGTTATAGTGCATTTTAGGTGCATCTGGAAATTTCACCCAGGGTTTTTGTTAGTAGTGTACATTTAAATGTCATAAGATCTTCTGACCATCACAGGTACATTGGTAAAAATCCAGCAAATAAGTCAGCTCCTTAGTTAGTCAAAGTTTCGACCTATGAATCTGGGTTTTCTGCACAAATGCAGAACGCCAATGTTAAAATGTCAGAAATATAAAAGGTGGTGAAGATTTATAACAAAAATTTCATGGTCTGGGCTGCTGCTCCTCCCCTGTGGCATCCTGGTTCATGCTTGGATTGGTCCTTCCTGGGGGCTCACCATCTCCACCTGCATTCCATCTCCAACAATTCTTGCCACATTTAAGACTCGGTACTTCGCCAGTATCTTCACCAGATTGTTAACCTACCAATAGTGGTAATGTCAGGCTTTTAGAAAATCTTTTGATTGCTATCATTCATGTTCTCGCTCTGCATTCTCGTCCTATTTTCCTGTTGCACTCCATCGTGTACCTCAAGCCACCCCTGGAAGCTCCCTAGGAAGGACTGGACCTACCTTCTGGAACCAGTCATTGGACCTGTGTGCCCGCTCTCAGTAACCTCCTTGATACCTGCTTTCTAAAATAAATTGGTTAAATGCTTCTTGACTTGTGGTCTGTAGCTGGGTCCTTTAAAAATCATGAGTAAAAAATTAAGACAACAGTGGCGAGGAAATTTTTTCTTTCAGTCATTAAAAGCTCTAAAAACACTAAAAACACTTCACAACCACCAAAACCTGCTCAAAAAATAACAACAAAAATTGATTTAAACGAGAAGGACTCTTACCACAGTGAGATTTTGATCTACCATGCTTTACCCTCTGGAAAGTGTCTGATTGGCAGTGGCTTCATTTTTCACCATGACAATGATCTCAAACATACTGCCAATTCAGTTGTGAAGGAGCTGTAAGATGCATCCTTCACTAGATAGGTGATGTATTATTTTATATACAGTTTATATTTTCTGAAGACTGTGATATATACTTCACTGAATGTTTATGTATGATCTAAGATAATATGTAATGGGGTTTAATGGTGTGGGTATGTTTTTCTGAGTAGTGATTTGTTTTGGCATTTATTAACCCTCCTCTCTTCTGAGGTCCACTTCTACTGGTGGGTGGTGGTGTTTTCATGAAATGCACACATGGGGATACTCCACCGATTCCTGTTACTATCAGCTGATTGGAATGTACCACTGAGGATGGGAGTCAGGGAGGGGTGATTTTGTTAAGGCTTTTGTTTAAAATGCGTTTGTTTCCATTTATACTTCTGCAGAAGATTTTTGATGGTTTGAATGCTTGTTATTTATTTTGCGGTTTGACATAAGTTTATTTGGTGTTATTTTGTAAATGATTGTAAATATGTTTGGGAGTAAACTGAAGTTGCTGTTGGATTGTGTTTTTTGTTTTATTCAATGTTTTTGTAAAATTTTGAGTAAAAGAGAAAAGTCAGCGCTCTGGAAATTGGAGTTTGCTCTTGTTTCATCTTCACACATCTCAAACTATGGCTTTGCCATCCTGAAATGGGGTTGTAAGTTCAAAAACCCTGCATCAGTAAAAGCCTGTTTGAATGGAAAGACAAAGAATGGAACACTGTCAGTCTTAGATTGGCCTCCTCAGAGCCCAGACCTCAACATTTTTGAAGCGATGAGGGATAACTTTGACAGGAAATGGAACACAAGGCAGCCAACATCCAAAGAAAAGCTTTGGAATGTCCTTCAAGAAGCCTGGAGAACTATTCCTGAAGACTACTTAAAACAAACATTCATAGAGTACTGTAAATGGACATTCAATTCAATTCAGTTCAATTCAATTTTATTTATATAGCGCCACTTAACAACAAAAGTCGCCTCAAGGTGCTTCACACTGTCTACTGCTTCAGACATGTCAACTTTTCTGTTACTTTATAGCAGTGAATAGCACTCAGAATTGGTGAGGACAGGGCTAGGTTGCCCTGACTCAGCCAGATCAAGCTATTCAGAACGGGACTTAAAATCATTGTAAAACCAGTAGACTGCCAGATGTTGTCTGAAGGGAAACACGGAAAGAGCCTTGAAGGGACTGTCAAAATTTAAATCAGGCATGGGTTTAGCTGAACAAAGTGAGCACACTTTCAATACAGTTTCACAATACCAAGCACAAGGGGACTCTGTCCAAATTTACAGAGGCTCACATTATATTCATTTCACAGAGACTTAGCTGAGAGGCACATCTTAAAGTTTGATTTATTATTCAAAGTATCTAATTCCAAGAGCCCACATTTTAGATCAAAAGCGAGAGGGTCCTGAGCTAAATGTGTTCCTGTAAAATGCTGCGTGTGTCAAAAAATTTATGATAGAGTATGTAAGAAAAGTCCTTTTGCCTGCTTTCCTCCTGAGGATTCTAGGGTTGGTTAATAGAGTTATTGGAGCAGTTGGCTGTCTCACTATGAAATTCAATGCAAAATGTGTACAAATGTGATCCTCGTGGGCATGGATGATACTAGTCCTTCAGCTCTTTTGGGAGATGTTCTCTCATTCTTCAGGGATTATTTCTTTCTTCTGCTCTTTGCTGAAGGGGTTTGTTGCTCTACCTTCCACTTTCAAATTCTCTTAAGGCATTCTGTTAGATTCCAGTCAAGGGACACGCTTGGTCAGATCACAATTTTTACTCTTTTTTTGGGGGGGATCATAGTCATGATGGAACATTTTGCTGCTTACAACTCATTTAAGTTGGTACTCGGACTGCTGGATTCTCGTTAGATTCACAAAATCATGTGAGAATCCTTTTTGCCAAGCTTCAAGCTATGCACTTGTAGCCAAACCACAGTTTGTCGGACCAATCGACATCCTGCGAGGAAGCACTGGCAGCTACAGGGATGTTTTACACACAGCTATAGACTATTTTTTGAATCTGTATGCCCTGTTCCTAACAGTTTCAAACAAGGACAAGTGTTCAGATGGTTCTGTCCAACAAACCATCTGGCGTGTCATGTTATCTCCTGTGCACACTCTCATCTTTATTAAGTCTCACAGTGTGGTTTCTTACATGTTTCCACAGTTTCTGAGTCATGCTGGCTTTGAATGCAAGCCAGGCCAAAAATGTGAAAGATGTTGTGCAACTTCAACCAGCTTCTTCTAGTTCTCAAAACCATGCGGGCTATTTCTCAAAAGGTACCCAGGCAGAACTGGCTCTGCACTGGCACTGACACCATGTTGGTGGAAAAGAAGTATTAATTATGCACAGGCAAATATTACTGCTTGGGTTCAAATGTTATACTTCACATCTTTACACTGCATGTTAAAGCTGAGGTCCCACTTAGGCAAATTTGGGCATGTATCAATGCAACATGAAATTCATAATGATTCATTGTGGCGTGACCTCTGGAGAGCAGATTTTACAAAACGAATAAAAAATGCTTTTGATCCTCACGAATAATGAGTGCATGTGATGAATAGTTTGGGAAACAGAAGGAAAATGTTACAAAGGCACATGACTTGTTATGAGGTATTTATTACCTTCATTAAACATTTGTAATGCTTCATTGAATGAAATATTTGCCAAACCAGCCTGATGTGGTTACAAAAGAACAGGATGCATTTAAAACATTTTGGAAGCAATAGCAACAGTGCACAACACTGATGAGATGTGTTATGAATATTTCAAAATGTTATTATCAGCCCAAATTTCACAACAATACAAGGGTGTTTACAAAGTCTTTCAAATAATTATGATGCTGGGAGCTTGGAGAGGTGGAGGTATGCACTGGAGAGAAGAGGAATGAAAGTCAGTAGAAGCAAGACAGAATACAGATAGAAGCAGATGGGATGGTGAAAATGCAAGGAGTAGAGGTAGTGGAGGTGAATGAATTCAAATATCTGGGATCAACCATCCAAATCAACGGACCAAGGACAAGAAAGGTGAAGAAGGGAGTGCAAGCAGGGTGGAGTGGGTGGAGACAAGTGTCAGAGGTGCTTTGTGACAGAAGGATAGCAGCAAGGTCTAGAAGGAAAGGTTTACAAGACATAATGTACAGTCTAGAGACAGTGGCACTGACGAAAAGACAGGAGGCAGAGTTGGAGGTGGCGGAATTGGAGATGTTGAGATTTTCCCTGGGAGTGACCAGGACGGACAGGATTAGAAATGATTACATCAGAGGGACAGCTCATGTTGAGAAGTAAGGAGACAAAGTCGGAGAGGCAAGGCTGAGATGGTTTGGACATGTTCAGAGGAGGGATAGTGGATATATTGGACAAAGGATGTTGAGGATGGAGCTGCCAGGCAGGAGGAGAAGAGGAAGACCA
>VUQH01046375.1:3131-14919 GCA_015106775.1 Etroplus canarensis
TTCCTCCTCAGCCGGCGGTACCTCTGAGTGGAGAGAGGGACCGGCTCTTTAAACGAGAGAAAGGACAAGGAGCCCCCTCCCTCTTCTGTCTCTCTCTCTCTCTCTCTCATTAACTCTAGCTCACTCACACCTTCTTCAGTTAGTCTCATCCTCAGCCCAGCTCTTCATGCTGCTTTGAGGCAGATACGTGCTGACAGGCGAAGCGCCTCAGTAAAGGCTAAGAGCCTCTCTCTCCTGTTGCCTCCCCCTCTCTTCTCCTCTCCCTGAGAGAGAGAGAGTGTGTGTGTGTGTGTGTTTAAAGGACAGCCCCTGTAGATAACCCTACAGACATACAGCACCCTTTCATCGGCCCATCACTTATTTATGCTCACTCATCTCTTCTTTCTCTCCATCTCTTTCCAGCCCATTGTTTCCTTACAGCGTGTTATCTTGATTTACATTAGCGAGAGGAGTGAGTTTAAACACAGCCTCTGTCCACACACACATACGCAGCACGGGAGCACGCATACACATACGGCAGATATAGAAAGCGAACACACCTCTGTTAAAATACCAGGGTCTTCTGATGTAAAAAAAAAAAGATAAATCATTTCAAAGCTTTTTCCACCGTTAATGTGACCTATAACCTGTACGATTCAATTTAAAGAGAAGGGAAAAATGTAAAAAAAATAAAATATGTACAATAAGCTGGTGTCATAAGTGTGCACACCCTAAAACAAATGCTTTGCTGAAGTACCCTTTGCTTTAATTAAATCAGGAAGACCTGGTATTTAACAGGAGTGTATAGACTTTCTATCTCCACTGCACCAGCTGCACTGCTGGTCTGTCTGTCTGTCTGTGAGGAATGCCCTGTGTGGCTGCTTTCCAGTCTTGCACAGGGTTACTAAATACAAATGTCCTCTTAAGTGGACTGCATTATCAGACAACATGACAGCACAGGGAACAGCACAGCCATTTCATTGGTTTATTGATCTGAGGCGTCGCTGCTTCTGCACAAATCTGGAAAGCAAAGTGAAAAAAAAATAAAGAGCTAAACTTGAAATACTGCCTTCAGAGAAGCAACTTGTGAAACCCACAGATTGCGTGACAAAACTCGACACAGCCACTGAAGCCTCTACCCTGGTTATCTTTTTGAAAGATTTCTAGACAACTAACACAACGACACGTAAGTGACTTTTCACTCCTGTGGTATTTATACAGGTGAATAAACTCAAACAGCTAGCCGTGCAGTCTGCCTTTAGAAACATCTGAGAAAGAACGGGCTGTTCTAAACAGCTCACTAACCACCCAACACCCTGCTGACTCAGCAACAGCAGAGTTCCAAACCTCCTCTGGCATTAACATCAGCACATGCCCAAGACAGGAACCACTGCAAGCTTCATGGCATGGGCGGCTGTGGCTCAGGAAGCAGAGCGAGTTGCCTATCAGTCAGAAGGTTGGTGGTTCAATCTCACATGCCAAAGTGTTCTTGGGCAAAATATTGAATCCCAAATTGCTCCCGATGAAGTTAGAATGCACGAAAGGCATAAAGCAAAGCATGTGTGAAAAAGGCTTTGAGTGCTCAGTTAGAGTAAAAGAAAGTACTGGACAAGTAGGGTTTCCAAGGCCGAGCATCAGATGGAGTAGTGTAAACCACACCACCACTGGACTCTGAAGAAGTGGTAATGTGTTCTTTGGAGTGACAAATCAGACTTCTCTAATGGCAGTCTGATGCATGAATCTGGGTTTTGGTGAGTACCAGGAGAACGTTATCTGCCTGACTGCATTGTGCCAACTTTAACATTTTGTGGAAGAGGTATAATGCTATTGCTTTTCCCTTCTGAGGTTGGCCTGGGCTCCTTAGTTCCAGTGAAGGGAACTCGAGATATTTTGGATAATTCTATGCTTCAAGCTTTAGGTGAACAATTTGAGGAAGGCCCTTTACTGATCCAGCATGAATGCATCCCAGTCCACAAAGCAAGGTCCATTAAGGCATGTCTGGATGAGTTTGATGTGGAAGAACTTGACTGGCTCACACAGAGCCCTGACCTCAACCCCATCAAGCACCTTTGGGATGAACTAGACCAGAGCTTGTGTGCATTCCTCATACTAATCAGAGATGCTGACTGTCTCTGGACTGAGCAGTTAAACCTTATTTTTTGGCTAAATTGGAAAAAACACTAATTTAAATTGACATGTTCTTTTAAAGAGCTCACTGGCAGTTCTATACGTCTTACACGTTACCTATACGTGCTAGAAAGGAAAAGGCAAACGGAGGTAAATGAAAGTCTTCTCTTTCAGGCGATATGCAGATTTTAATTTATTGCTACCTTCGTTACTGCTATCATAAAGTGTTTTAATTATTCATTGCTGAGGACAAACAACACTGTCTTATCACTCAGTCCCCTCTCTCACTCTCTGACTCACTTGTGTCCATTAAAACAGAGCTTCAGATTTTACACCAGTTATTGTTTAAATTTTTATTCCCTCCTTCAAAATTAAATATAAACTGAATGAGCTCGAATGCACAGCTTTGAAGTTTTCCCCTAATCTATCAAAGTCTGCAAATAGGAACAGATTTTGGGTGTTTAGCACCTTATTCTCCCTGATTTTTGATGCACCACATCAGATCGACTACTCGCCATTTTTTGAAGCCATATGTTGAGCTGCTATGGAGGTTCACTCCTTTGCTAAATTACATCTATTTTGGCTATAAGTGGATAAATGTTTTACTGTGCAGTCCACACATTCTGTGGACTTAATGTACCCATCAGTCAAAGAAAAACTGAGTGAAACAGTACCCCTCGCTCCCCTCTCTCTTTCTGATTGCAGGCCTGTTTGGACCCGCAGCACCCGAGGCTATTATAAGGTGTGGAAAACAGCAGGTGCATAACAAACTCATGTTGCTGTGGGTGCATGTGCATGTGTGTATATAGTATGTAACACTGCTTTCTTTCTGCATGAAAGCGACTGTTGCTCACTGACCATCTGGTTTACTTCCACATGTTGTGAACACAAAGTTTTGGTGGAACACAATGAGTGTATTTACTAATTATTAATGACATTTTCTCTATTCTGAGCTACAAACTGAATGTCCTTAACTGCCAAAATAAGACTCTGTCCTATAATATAGTTGGTTTAACACAAAAAGCAGGTGAACTTGTCTTGAATATGGTCAGATCTTTGTCTAAGTTACAATTTATGAACAAACACAAGCTTTTACTGATTGTTGCACATATTATTTAAGTGCTCACAATGTAAACTGGAAAAAACCTATAGATTACCACTGGAAAGCTATATGGAGTCAGGGATTTGCAAAACAAATTAGGTAGAAATAGAAGCACAGCATGAAAATATTCTGATGGTAAAGCACGGTGGAGGCAGCATCATGATACGAGGCTGTTCTGGTTCATGATAATCAAAGGGGTTATAAATTCCCGAGTTTATAAAGGTGTAACATCAGGGTGGCTGTCTAGCCGACGCTCACAAGAAGCTGCATGATGACCCAGGACAATCATCTGAAACACCACAGTGAATCTACATACTACAGGATGACTTAGAAAAAACATTTTGGCAAATTGGAGTTACTAAAGAAAACCTGTGCTATCATGGAGAGAACATGCAAATGTCACACAGAGGGGAACTGCCTGAGCTCAAACCCAAGACCCTCTTGCTGTGCTAAACACTGTGCTGCTTATCATACCAAATACTTTATATAAGTAATAAGAACATTAATTCACATTAATGCAAAAAAAAAACCAACAAAAAACAACCAAATTCCAGACAGTCTGCATTAGCTTCTCGTCATTTCGCAAACAGTGTGATGCAAAAGTCTTGAGCCATCCCTCAGTTCTTTATATTTCGCTAGAAAAAGAGAACTTAGTGTAACAATTATTGAAACATCTTCAGCTGATCCGTCTACTGTTCACTGAAGCCTCATCTGAAATGGTCAGTGGAAAAGTAGCTGTCAAGAAGCCAATCTTAAAAAAGGGAAACAGGGAGAGAAGGCTAAAATACACAAGAACTGGATAGAGGAGGTCAGGAGAGAGGTACAACAGTGTCTACAGCCATCTGTAAAACAATGGTTTGGGCAGCATTTCAGTCGGTGGTCTTGGGGATCTTGCCAAATTGATGAATTTATGGATGCAGAAAAGGACCATCAGATTTGGATCCACCATGTAAATTTCACCTGGAAAGCGTCTAATTGGCAATGGCTTCATTTTTCAGTGTGGCAATGATCCCAAACACACAGTGCAGTAAAAGCCTACCTATTGGAACACTATCAGTCATGGACTGGCCTCCCCAAAGCCCGAACCTCAACGTTATGGATCATCTTGACAGAGAATGGAACAAAAGGCTGCCAACATTCAAAGAGGAGCGTTGGAATGTCGAGAAGCCTTGTCATTAAAGAAACGACAAGAAGACTTGCCTAAGAGAGTTCAGGCTGAATGAACTATAAAGGTTCTCGTACCAAAGACTGACTTTCAAGCTGGCTATAATGGCACAAATTCTGTTTTTGCCTCAAGTACCAGATTTCCATTTATGTTTGCGTGTTACAATAAATCTGGAAAAATATGAAGAAATGAGGGGTGATTTGAGACTTTTGCACTCTACTGCAGCTCTGCAGGAAGAGAAGTATTGCCCAAAAACCTGAGATCATGACTTCTGAGTCACCTTTAAGTTTGATTTTTTTTCCCCTCACCCTTTCTATGGAGAAAGTTTAATTTAGTATTACTGTAAAGGATGACAAGATAGTAGAAACATACCATCAGGTTTTGATATACTATGCAATATCATCTGGAAATCATTAGATTGTCAGAAGCGTCTTTTTCATTGAAAGCCTACATGGTCCAGTAAATGGACTGGACTTCCCAGAGCATGAACCTCAATATTATTGAAGCAACGTGGGATCATCTTGACAGTGAATGGTACAAATGGCAGACAACATCCAAAGAAGAGCTGTGGAACGTCCTTCAAGAAGCCTGGAGAACTATTCCTGAAGCCAACTTCAAGAAATGAGAAGAAAGCTTGGCTAAAAGAGTTCAGGCTGTGTTGAAGATTAAAGGCGGTCATAAAAATTACTGACCTTCACGCTCATTAGACTTGTACAAACATTTACTGTATTTCCCTCTAAGTTTGCACATTTTTATAAATCATTGCACCCATTTTCCTAGCAAAATATGAAGAAATTAGCTTGACTCAAGACGTTTGCACAACACTGTACAGGTCATAATTATGTAGCTTATCTGGATGCCTCCCCACATGCAGCTACCAAGAAACATGAAGCAGCAGGATGCCAGTCATTTTCAGTAGAGACACGGTTTCTAAGGAGGCACACTGAAGCTGCAAAAATGCAAGAAAGAAAAAAAAAAAAAAAAAACAGCAAAATGAGTTCTAAAAGCTCCCCAACGCCACACAGCAGCTGAATGCCCAGCAACAATATGTTCACTGCAAATCAGGGTGCAACCGTGTGTGTGTGTGTGTGTGTGTGTGTATGTGTGTGTGTACATGCAGCACAGCAGGGTTATGTAAAAGTGGATGGTATGACCTAGCTTATATGCTAGTCTTCCACATTGGGCTGCTCAATTCTCCAGTAAAGTCACGTTAAAGTGAACATTCAAAAGAAAGGTTACATGTAGGTAAAGGTGCAATTCGTCCACATAGAAGGTACCCTTATTGGGATTAGACTAAACACAACCACAGCCTCAAAGAACATTCAGAGAAGAGGCAGTACTATGACTAAAAGGGATGTAGCATTTGTTGTGCTTCATTTCTGCTGTGTCTCCACTTTTTAAGGTTGCCATTTACCCTCTTTCAAGAGGATTTTAAATCTGACTTTGGCCCAAAAACCTCTCAACTCACTTTCAATTTTGTGCTCGAATGAAATACGGAGAAAAAAAAAGTAGTCTGACCCAGAAGGGCTCTTTACTCGTTGAAATACAAATACGAAATCAGACTTCCTTGATACTGTGCGAGTGCCGCTCTGAATCGACGCCCCTCAGCTTTAAGTGAAATTAGTCTGAGCCAACAGGGAGTTTCCTTGTAACAGGATCCAGAATGTAGAGGGATAGCTGCTCAAACATGTCATTTTAGAGCTAGAGCTCCATTAGTCTAAAGTGAAATCAGTCCGCGTAAACAAGTAGTGACCTTTACATCAGAATTTACTGGGCGGATAGCTCCTATACAAGATTTTGGAGAGCTTGCTATTGGCATTGGATATTAATGTTTCCACACCACCCTCCTGAAGTCACACCTCAGCTGTAAGTCAGTATGGGAGTCACAGCAGGCTCCCATCATGAGCTTCGAATATTATTGTCAGTGGTGATCACCACTAGGGAAAACTACCCACAAAGCGGCTCCTCTTTCAGCAAATGTGGAAAATACACACGCTTGGACAAGAACTGCATTGTTTTAATAGCAGTTTATTTTCCAATAGTAAAATACTGACAACTAGCTGCTGCAGCGACATCTTGTCTTACCATTTCAAAACCACGAGAACGATCCAGGAGCGTGCATTCTAACACACTCGTGGAGTCTGATAGTTGCCTGCCTTTACCTTCTGCTTCCTCACAAGCTTTCTTTCTGTTTATAGCTTTTAGGCCTGACAGATGTTCCTCTGTGGGAATCCTTCTGGGAAGAATGCTGCCCAACAGTTTTGTTAAATGCTCAACTGAAGCATAATGTTTTTCACACTGAATGGAGCTGTGGTCAAGTTAAAAAAGTGCCATGTTACCAACTGGACTGGAACGTTAGCAGATGTTTGCTTCATTTAATAATTTAATATACTAAATTGGGAAAATTCCCAAAAGAGATTATAAAATGTGCCGTGTTTCCATTACTTTTTTTTTAGAGCATGGTCTCTTAAGCAAAAGCACCTATCGCACATCCCAACTGAAACGCTTCAAAAGATACAAAGGCCTAATTGATACATTTCTTATAGGCTCCTGACTGATGATGCTGGAGACATCAATCAGCTCTTATAATCAATGCCTCAAGACTCCAAATCATGATCTGGTAATTCCTGAGAACTGAACAACATGTTCTGAAAAATAAAGGGGACAATCAAAACTCAGGCCATCTCCCCGTCAAACATGATTGTGTGTCTCCACAGCAGATTGGTGTGTTTTTGTGTGCTGATTATTGCCCCCTCCGTGCCCTCGCTCGCTAATAAAGCTAATAACATTAGCATTCTTCCTCCTCTCTCCAGTGGAGAAAACACCCACATTACTGAAAGCATTGTGTGTGTATTCACATGGCCGGGTGTTTGCTCGCCGGGCATGTTTAACTCTGAATCAATAGCCCATTTACAATTTATCCTGCATGTACAACAAGAGTAAATCTGTTGTCCCCTCTTTCTCTCTCTCTCTCAGTCTTTTTCATCATAATACATCTTCATTACCCACCAGAAACTGCAGGGTGTGTGGGCGTCCATTTGTGCGCGCAGTGTGTACTCACATGCACATGTGCGAATTGATCCCTTTGGACTCAGATCATCTTCTCTCTCTGCTGGTGTACTATGTCCGTGTGTGTTTGTGTGTATTTGCATGTGTGTGTCTGGAATGAGCAAGCAATAAGATTGGTTGCCAGGGGAAACAGGAATGGCCATTTCCAAAAATGGTTCCAGACATCCCTCAAGCCAGGAAAACCTCTGGTGATGAGTGGCTATCATGTGACAGAAAGAAGTGGCTCTGTAAAGGGGACCTGCATGGTTCACTGTTCAAATTATTCCTTATTGATCTTTTGCTGAGCCTTGGTTCAGCCCCTCAGATCATTCACTGTCTGAAATAAGCCACTTAACTCCCATCTCCAAGCCTTAAAGCAAACGTTCTTCTGACATCTCCTCAAACAAAAAATATGATGGTCACAGCCAGAAGCTGTGTGGTGAGATGACCATATTAGGCATATCCACTCTTACTGACATCACACAGAGCAAAAGTAGAAAAAAAACCCCAAAGAGCAGTCTGAATCCTGAGCCTTTGATTCACAGAGTTTCACTGTTTTTCTATAGTCTTCTGAACTGCTTGAAGTGCATACACTACATGGAGTGCATGATGTAAAGGCTTTCAGTTTTAATTCAAGGGGTACAGCCAAAGATCTGCATCACCTTTTTAAGAATTAGAGACATTTTCCTTCATCTTTTGGTTTTTCAGCCCAATAATGGTCTCCTTTACTGGCTTTGACACCTTGCTGGACACCATATCAAGTGTTTCAGTGAAAGTTCAATACTTGAAATCAACTTTAGATTTTTTTACTCATGAATTTCTCATGGAACAATGAGGGAACATGGCTGACTTGGCCTTGAAACTGCTTTCACGGTCCCATCAGTCAATTGTCATATTACTTTTGAGCCCCTGAAAACAGGGGACTACATAAAAATGGCAGCAATTCCTGTACGGTTAATGTTAAAAGTCTTGAATTAAAGCTGAAAGTCTGCACTTTAATCACATTTTGACTGTTTGATTTCAGATCCATTAAGGTGGTGCACAGAGGCAAAATAACATCAAAATGTGTCACTGTCCAAAAACTTAGACTGAACTGGTCTACAGCAACTTTTTTTGACACACCCAAACTTCAGAAACCAAAACGATGTTGCGCCGCACATCATGCAAAAGTGCAAATTACCTGCACAACCACATCTATTCACCTTAGTTTCACTTCATATTTTACACCTGGCTGTCTGCGCCCCACCTGCAGTGGCTCCCCCCACAGTTTGGAACAAATATAGTCTCAGAATTACAGCATTTCTCCGTTCTGTAGGTCCGAGCTGCACTGCAGGACAAAATCTTCCAGCTTTCACCATCCACACTGCATTTTCACCAAGAAATGCATTCTCCAGTCAGCTTTTTATTGGTCAAGAGACGACCACCAAAGACGAACTGATAATCAGGGCTATCAGTCACCCTTTACACAGTTACACACGTGCACACACAACCAAATAGGAAAGGAGGCGGAGCTGCACTGTCACAGCTGCCCGCTCCCTTCAACACATCCCCACATGCAGGCACAGACTGAGGCAAACACTTAAGACGAATTAACTACACTGCCGAATCAGGGCACCGATCCAAGCAGTCCACTCAAAGCTAAGGTGAACTTCCACAAGATTCATCGCGTGGATTCGAAGCAGACAATAATAAGAGAGTCAGTCCAACAGGCACGAGTAAGACAGCGTGAGGAGTTGTTCCTGCAGAGGCTGGAACGAGTTTGTGGGTTCGGGTTGGGCTGAGCTCTTCCTCACGTGGACTCCAAGGTGCTCCCTCTCTGCGCTGCATCAACAGCCTCATTGTATATTCACGCAGGCTCCTACTAACTGCAAAGATGTAAAGGCACACGCAGACGAATGTACTCAAAGACATACATGTTCACACCTATGTGCAGGGCGCTACCCAATCATAAAAAACACACAGAGAGCAGTCTCAGTCTTTTTTCCCTCCACCCTGAATTGCTAACAAATTTAAAGCATTGCACACACACACACACACACACACACACACACACACACACACATCGGTCTGCGCTCAAATTGGGCCATTTTGCAAACCAGCTGGAAGCAGTTTATTACAATGGGAGTGATAATATTCCTTTTTTTTTTTTTTAACTACGGTAACTCAGCCCATTTGTAAGCATGAAGGAGTCCTCATGTTGCTGGCAGGCGTCTAAGAGGTCCACACAGTTAAAACACAAGCAAAGCACACTGAGGAGTCATGTGCAGAGCCCCTACATGAACACGCGTGATGAAGCAATCAATTACATATTTCAAGCTATTCAACCAGTTAGCACCAACCTGCACAGAGGATGTCAGCAACATCATTCATCCTCGGAGGACCGACTGACAGACAGAAAACAACATGAGGCCAGATGCATGCAGAGCCTGCACAGCCAGAGTCCTGCAGTGTCTCCTCTGCAGCAGTTCTCCCTCTCTCTCCCTCTCTCCCTCTCTCAGTCGTGCCCACGCAGCCTGTCCGATGAAGCCCGGTCTCCCCCTATTGGTGTGTGTAACTGTGTTTGGGATATTCGTGAGTGTTGCCGCCTCAGGTGAACTACCTTTGGTTTTATGTTTCAGTGCTCCTCTTCATCCGGTCTGCCCCGTCTTCCTCCTCTTGGCGCTCGCTCTTGCCTCGCTCTCGTTCTGTCCCTCCTCTTCTCCCCAGGGAGAATGTGTGCAGAAGCAGTCAGCAGCGGTGTGACATCACTCCAGGATTTCCTTCTGCCTTTCCATCTTGAGTCAGTCATCCCCCATCAATAACACCACACTCCTTTTTTAAGCCCTTCTTTCACCTCTCTTTGGACCTCTCCACTGTCCTTTTTGTATTTTTTGTATTTTTGTCTGCCCTCCCTCTTTCCTTCCTTCCTTCTTCTCCTCCTCCTTCCCTCCTTGCTCTCACCTTCTTAGCAGGATTCTGAAGCTCATAACAGAGCAGATCCCATCATATCACAACTGCACACACGTAATCTGATTCATGAATACGTTTAGCCATGCCAGGCAGTCGGTGATGCGTTTCAAGGCGTTGCTAAAAATAGCTCCGTGCTCTCCTCCGGGCACTGTTCTCCTGCCTACCCCCTCCGCCTCCTCGTTTCTTATTATAGCAACAACCAGGGAGAGGAGAGACATTTATAGAAATGACACAAGCTCCTTCACTTTCTGTTTTTATCCTCGCTGCTCGTAATATTCACATTCAGGCCCCTCCAGCTCCCACACACACACACACACACACACACACACACACACACTCAGCTGCATCATTCTCTTCAAGCATCCATTCACTGCTACATCACCTGTTAAAGAAGTGCCATGTTGAGAGACATGTGACAAAAGTACAAGGAGCTATGGTGAGGAATCCATTGTTATGTCATCTATTTATAACGAAGACTAAAGCGTGTCAGGTGAATCATTTCCCTTAAAGGGCAGATCCAGTGTTCCTGTTAACTCTGAGGGTTCTGCTGAAGACATTATAACAACCAGCCTTACCTTTCTCAAATACCATTCACACAATCCTCATCAGAACTGGTGGGCGTGTTACGGGGGAGCACACACACACACACACACTTAGTTGTTACCATATAGGTTTTGTCCATGTGAGAGGGGTTGGGGAGTGAAGGGGGCTGGACTGCACACACCCTTTAGTCCCGTTTTCTCCCAAACTTGTTGTTGTAGTGTAATCAAGTGAGGTTTAAAGTGATTCTGTGTGCTCTGAACACTTTCTCCATGCCTCCATTTGTCGTCTGTGCACACCATTCAGAGCTAACTGCACAGGAACGTTGTCAAACTGTGCTGACGGCTCGCACTGATAAAAATCATCTTCTTCTGTCGGCTGCTCCAGCTGGGGGTCCCCACAGTAGCTCATCTGCCTCCATCTCACCCTATCCCTTGCATCGTCTTCCCTCACACCAACCCTCTGCATGTCCTCCTTCACTACATCCATGACCCTTCTCTGTGGTCTCACTACCATCTTGTAAACCTTCCCTTTCACGCTTGCTGCTATCCTTCCGTCACAAAGCACCCCTGACACTCATCTCCACCCACTCCACCCTGCCTGAACTCTCTTCTTCACCTCCCTTGCGCTCTGTCCATTGCTTCGGATGGTTGATCCCAGGTATTTAAACTCATCCACCTTCACCACCTCTACTCTTTGCATCTTCACCATTCCACCTGCCTCCCTCTCATTCACACATATGTACTCTATTTTGCTTCTACTGACTTTCATTCCTCTTCTCTCCAGTGCATACCTCCACCTCTCCGGGCTCTCGTCCACCTCCTCCCTACTTTCACTACAGATCACAATGTCGTCTGCAAACACGACTCCTTATACGC
>VUQH01046386.1:1947-14355 GCA_015106775.1 Etroplus canarensis
GATATTTTTCAGAACAAACATACCAAACATATTCTCAAACTCAAAGAGTTGAGAGTCTCCCTTTTTCTGAAAAAAAAAAAAAAAACGAGCTGCTGGAGCTGCTGGAGCTTGTAACTCATGGTGCTGCTGCCACCTAGAGCCATAAACTGAGTATCTGGTCATGACTTAACAGCTACAAGCAAAAATTGATAGGGGCAGTAATTATAGTGGAGCTGATTTTATTTAATCAGAGTGCATTATGCATTAAAAAGGTTATGTTACTGTTTTTAGTGATGTATTCACACAACCTATCAGTGGGATTTTTCATGCACATGTGAGACTAGAGGTATTCTGAACTGTTCTAGGCTGCATTCAAATTGATTATAATACAAACTGTCAGATAAGCAGTGACTAACAGCTGCGAACATAAATCGAACTTAAATAATTTATGTTTGTGGCAGGCGTACTGACCTCTCTTGACGGCACTTTCATTGAGAAGAGAACTGCAGCCACAGCCACCATGGCTACAGTGAGGAGACTGCACCACACTTGGAGCAGCAGGTACGTATGACAGGATCTTGACTGACCCTTCATTCTGTCAAACAAGCACACACAAAAACATTGAATAGTTGTGTCTTAGATTTAGGGGGTTTTATTGATTTTACTTGCTATATCTTCAGACATAACATAACACCAGTGCGGCATGTTAGCTTTTTATCTTTGAAAAAAATGTGGTAAAGGGGACCTATTATGCCTTTCCACAATTTCCGTCACATATTGAGACCAAGAACTTTTTAGTTTCGGCTCCTTTTTTCATGACTAATGATGCTCTTGTGATTTGTGCACCTCCACCTCTTCTATCAGGGCAAAGTGCACAGTCAGAGAGTTAGACAGGTTGCAACACATTCTCACTTTCACTGTCTTATTGAAACACCACATTTGAATGAGAATACATACTCCTCCTGATGAAGT
This sequence comes from Etroplus canarensis, assembly GCA_015106775.1. NCBI lineage: Eukaryota > Metazoa > Chordata > Actinopteri > Cichliformes > Cichlidae > Etroplus > Etroplus canarensis. Next base: position 2,899 of record VUQH01046386.1, read on the forward strand.
ACCTTTTTGGCCAGATCTTAACCCATAAAAACCCATGGTGACATGCATGCAACAAACACTTTACATTGTTTACAGCTGTGTGGGCCTCTTGGTCTCTTGTATAATTTTCATGTAAAGAAAAACGGGTCTGGGTTCTTATGGGTTCAAATGACTCAAGGATGCAATGGTTGAAGCTGTCCTGTGACCAAAAATGCACGATCAAACCAGACCCCACACAATGATTTACATGAGTCCTAGAGTGGCTGGTTACACATGCAGCATTATGGTTACTCTCACCATGCTGTTGCTGCTGCTGCTGCTGCTGCTGCTGCTGCTGCTGCTGCTGCTGCTGCTTCTCTGGGATTTTACCTCAGTGGGAGTTTTTTCTGTCCTGTATAAAGGGCTGAGCATTTTGTGGTTGCCTTGTTTATTTGTAATGAGATAGACTGAAACTGTTTGGTTATTGCAAAAAATGTCAGTGACCATGAATTGTGTGAGAAGTTCAGCACAAAGCACGGTGTATGCATTTTTATGCAATTTATCCCCAGGGATTAATAAAGTATTCAGATTGTGATTCACTGCTCTGCTTTACTTGATTTAGAAAAGGCTTTACATAGCTGAGGTGATGACAAGGTTAGATAGTGATAAAAAATAGCTGCGGGTTAACTCTGTCTGTTAATGGCTCATAGTTTGCCCCTTTAAACTGAATCGTAAAGCAAATATGAATGAGAACTCATTTGGATTGAGGGTCTCGTAAAGGGTAATGAGTCAAAAGGCCAATCACTAGACAGAACAGATAAATATGGATGCTTGATAGTCCATGTTTTGCTCAGCTGTAAATAACGTTATGTGTGAATACTAAAAAGCTTATCCACAAACATGCCTCCCCATGTCTGAAAAAAAAACTTTCCAAATTCTGGGATTTCAGTATCCCAAGAGCAGCTCTGACCTCAACCACAGACCACTGAATGAAAACATAAGAACACCAAATATCTTCATTGGAATGTGAAACAATGATTATAAATCTTTACTCACCTCGGGTATGTTGCACTCTCAGTGTCCAAATTCATCTGCTGGGTCTTTCTCAGAGATATGTCAGGTTGACAGGGTTTTCCCTGTTACATGAGGTAGCAGTGAAGATTAGATGGAGTTTTTTTTCTCCTCTTTATAGAGCTGTGGTTTGACAGAGGGAAGGAAGGAGGCTGTGAAGTAGGTGGCGCCACTTATGGACAGCAGAGACTACCACACTAAAAAGCAGCAACAAGCTTGTTTGAAGCTTATTTTTAGATCAATTAAAGCTTAAATGCAACTTCAGTGCAAATCGATTTTAGAGAAAGAGTAATATGTTTTGAAAAACAGCTGGAATAAAAAAGTTGTAAAATGTTGTATAAGATGTGAAGAAAAGCGGTCTTTTAGTGGTGCGGCCCCTGGCTGACACATTCTTGTTTGCTGTGGGTGGTTTGTGATTTCCCACCTTTATAGGCCACTGTCACAGTTTTTAACGCCCCCATAAAAGGGGCTTTTTTTCTTCACATCAAATGTTTGATCTGAACTGACCTGATGTGCGATGAGGAAACACTCACGGCACGATAGACAGGTGCCCCTTTGAGAAGTTGCTGCAGTGTATTTATACTATTCTTCCTCAGAGGTTTGATCTTACTTAGAGGATAGTAAGAGTGTTACTCTGCGTTACTCATATTTGTAGTTTGTAGAATGAGGAGGAGTCAACTATGCTGCCCCACTGGATAACTTTGCAAAGTGTGACACAGACAAGAAAGGCACATTAGGAAGCAGCCTATTGTGTTACAAGTCCTTAAAGGGTACTTACTATGCTCATTTTATTACTTTTGAGTTTAAGTGACTCTGATCCATCCCTTAGTTATGCTGCTATAGACGCAGGCTGCTGGGGGACTTCCTGTAATGGACTGAGCACTTCTCTTCCCCCATTCCTTTCACTCCCAATACATTAAATTCCACGACTGCAACCTTTCTTTCTCCTCTGTCTTGTCTGTGGTTTTTGGGTTCTCTATGCTCTCTTTTTTCCACTTCGCTTCCCTCTCACCCCACAAGTGGTAACAGCAGCCTGTCTATGCAGGGGGTCTTTTTCTGTTAACACAAGGGAGTTCTTTGTCACCACTGTCTCCACTGTTTGCCATAAGGGGTCGTGCAATACACCCAACCGATGACAAGAAAACTTGTCACCCTCTTTCTGAACAGGACACGTTATGGTAACTGAAGTGTGACGGCTCGTGAGCTGGATGGGCTTCTGCATCACTGATGTTCTGGTTACATTATTATAGGCTAGAACTTAAGATGATGGTTGTTGTGAAGTGGTGCTCCATAAACACAAATGTATTGAATTTCCAGATTTATACTTTTGTTTTTGGACTCTTCTAAAGTAGCTCTGCATTAAAACTTGGTAAAACTATTTTTATTTGGCTTATAACGGGTCTTGGTGCAGCCCTTCTCTCTGATACAGTTTAACTCCGTGCTTTCTCCCGTTTAGGCTGTTTAAATTTTCTCTTTCTTGTGCCTGGGATGACCATGTTGGCCATATATGTCTGTGATGTCTATAATCTATAATGCGTTCACCTCTAAAACAGTAGTTTCACACACAAAGCCTGAACCAAGGCACCAGATAATTGTTAGAGTCTCTGCTGTGTGCAGCATGGGGGAATGGTGAACCCAAATGCAGACTCACAGGAGACAAGGTGAACTAAAAAAAGGAAAGCGAGCCATCTTTGATGAATGATTAAGTTTTAACAGAACAAAAACACAAAGTCCAAAAATCCAAATCAAAGACTAGAAAACTTGAAACATGGATATCAAAAAAACACACAGCTAGAGAGAGTGACAACACAACACTGAACAAAGAAAGGACAGGACTGGTTATGCACAGACTAATTGCTAATGAGACAGGTGGTAGAGGAAGAATTAAAACTAAATGCAAGACATGAGAAAAAACAGCCACTGGAATAAAACAGGAAGTGAGAAACATAACTAGGAACTCAGTCACAAGGCTGAATATTACAGAAGAACAAAAGAGGATGACGCTGAGGAGACACTGAGGAAAGTAAAAGGAAAACACAAATGGAGGCTAAAATCAAAATACAACTAAAGAAGCAGAAGCTCAAAAACCTCAGCTGATGGATAATAAACAATATGACAAACAAACTGTAAAAACATTATCAACACCATACAAAACTAGAACACAAAATCCTACCACCATGACAGTAATAATAGCCTAGCTCGTAATAATCTAACCAGAACATATAACATGACACACACACACACACACGCACACACACGCAGACGAAAACACAGGCAAAAGCAGAGGTCTGTACTCTTCTAATGAGCCTGACAGCCAATATTTTTGCTAGGAAAATGGGAAATTGGTACAACAGTTTATTGAAACATGCAAACTTAAATTGAAATATAGTACATAAGGCAAAAACAGAGTTTGTACAATTCTAACCAGCTTGAAAATTAATATTTGATATGAGCACCTTTATTCTACAAAACAGCCTCAACTCTCTTGGGCAGGCTTTCTTGTTCCCCAGGCTTCTTGAAGGACATTCCAAAGCTCTTCTTTGGATGTTGACTGCCTTTTGTTCTGTTCTCTGTCAGCATGATCCCACACTGCTTCAGTAATGTTGAGGTCTGGGCTCTGGGGAGGCCAATCCTTGACTGATAGAGCTCTGTTGTGTGTTTTTTTTAATTCAGGTAGTGTTTTACTGGATTGGCAGTGTGTTTGGGATCATTGTCATGCTGTTGCCAGTTAGGTGCTTTCTGTAGGGTGTTGAATGATGGATCAAAATCTGCCAACACTTCTCTGGGTTCAAATCTTCATCAACTTTGACATGACAAAGACAGAGCCTCCACTGTGTTTTACAGATGGCTGTAGATTTTCACTATTGTATCTCATAGCTCAGCCTTTTCTCCCTGTTACCCTTCCTTAAGAATGTCTTCTTGACAGCCACTCTTCCACTGAGACCATTTCTGATGAGGCTTCAGTGAACAGTAGATGGATCAACTGAAGGTCCAGATGCATCTCTCAGGTCCTGTGTCAGGTCTTTGCTGGATTTTCTTCGTATGTCTTAAGGACTTTCAGATACTGGTTGTCTGCTGCAGTTTTTTCGGCCTGTCACTTCTTCTTTTGTCCTCCAACTTTTAAAGGGCACACTGCACAACATGCTCAGATGTGCCAGGTTTTGGGGTAATAGCTCCATGGGAATCACCTTGTTGGTACAAAAATATTATTTTATGCTTGTCAAACTGTGTTATCTTTAGCATTATGGGAACAAATGGTGTGTTTTTGTAACAGGCTGCTAGTAACAAAGTGCCAAAAGATACCATTTAAAAGTGGTTCTTTTTAAGTTTTCTGTTATGTGTAGACACAATGCTGGTTCACTCCTTGTCTTCGGAGCCTATTTTATGCTTGAGGTCAGTGTTAAGTGGCTTAACAAACACAAACCATTTCTCTGAAATTGGTCAGGTACAAGGACTGGACTGAAACATGAGTGAAAAATCAGCCAATGTCCAAAGAAAAACTTTGAAAGACCTTCAAAAAGTCTAGAGAATCGTTCCTCCAGATCACTTTAAAAATGAGAAGAGGGCCTGGCTCCTTGGAAGCAAAATATAAAGAAATGAGGGCTGGCACAAGACTTTAACAGAGCACTGTATATGACAGAAAAAAGGAAAAGCACAGGGACTAAGCCATAAGTGTGATTGTAAGAAATCTGCACCATTTCACAGTCATCTTACTGGCAAAGACATTAGCTACAGCCTGCTAAAGTAAGGAGGTTAGGCAGAAGAGCTGTGCTAATGGGTTTCTGTGATTTATGATTGTAGGCTGACTATATGTGGAAAATCTGAGAAATGATGTTCAGAGGCAGGTTTCCTTTTAAAAATAGATGATTCATTTTATGCATAAGAAGAAAAATTAGAGGTGCTATTTAAAGTATAGATAATAATGCTATGGCTTTTCTGTCTATCCCGCTTGAGATAACACTGGACTATATTTGGCCCATGAACAAATACAAGTCTAGCACCTCAAAGGGGCCCCAGCTTTAGACGTTTAAATACATGTTGAAAATCAGGCTCAAGTTAAGATCAGCCACTTCCTCTCGCTGATAGTAAAGAAATCTTAGACATCTTATTTGATCTAAGAAAATGTGCCACAGGGGCCTCACTGCAGGGTGCACAGTTATTCCCATTGATTTTAGTTTCGCTTTGTATGATGTGAGGTAATTATGTAAAGTACCTATTTCCATACGATGATGTATCAGTGTTTGTTTTTGTGGAGCTTCATTTTGTTGATCACCTCATTTTCTCCATGTTTTGCCCTCTTTAAAGTACAGCAATACAGGTTTTCTCCCCAGCTTGACCACTCTCAGGTTACTTACTCTACAAAATATACCGTTTTGATTGGGTGAGAGTAAAAATGCCTTGTTTCTGCAGGAGGTTTTAAAGCATCACAAGGACCTGGTGTGGAAAGACACAACAACGTCTTGTCTTCACAGCTGGGGAGCCTTCATTTAATGTATTTTAGGATTTTTTAAGGTGAACTTTTGGAGGTCACTGTCAGTTTGGTTCCATTTCTTAAGCTGAAAACTGTGCACCGATTAACTACAAGTTGCCTCAAGGCACTTTGCACTGTAAGGTAAAGACCTCGCCTCTTTTTACCCCTCATGCATTTTATATACAGCTGCTGCTTGTCATTACATTCCAGAAGTGGAAAAAGTACACACATTCTTTACTCATGTAGAAGTACAAATACTTTTATATATAAAAAGGCTGTTAGAAGTTGAAGTACTGATTCAGTGTTTCAACTTCTATTTGTTATTCTAAGGAATATACTCAGCAAAAACAACCGAGGATGAATGCACCAACAGGACTGTCTTCGATGTCTGACTGTTGCCACCATTTAGGTTCAAATTGAACTGATGTTGGGAAAGACAGATATCCTCACCCCATCTCTAAAGGTGAGCCCAGACGCTCACGAGAAGAATGTCATTTCCACTTCTTGTATCTGCAGTCTTACGCTTGCCAACAGCTTGTGGTCATAGGTTAGCGTGGGTAATTTCTGTCTGATGTCTGATGTCTAATTTCTGTCTGATGAATTTGCAGCCACATCAGAATTTTTAACAGAAATATTCCGAGTTAATCACAAAATTCCTTTGCAGCACAACGTCTTGAAATAAAATAGCTGCTTCTAGGGACAAATTTTCATGTCTACGCTCACTCAGATTTTGATTCACTTTATGGAAGTTTGCTTACCAAAGGAAAAGTCCACTTTGACTTGAGATGCAATATGTTTGTCAGTTTTTAACTAAAACCCAGTCCTTCAGTTATTTTAATCAAAACTAAATCACACATTGGAGTTTGAATATGAAGCCCTGTCTCCCATGTTAAATAGACCTTTCGGGGATTTACGCATGCATTTTCTACCAGGATCAGATACTGTTTTGATGGAAGGAAAAGCAGCATAAACGTATTTGAAATGAAAAGGCAGACATGAGGATGAGAATTCTTGGTATGAAAGCACTAGTGAAAGCTGCATATTCTGAAGCCAGCAGTGACAGAAGAGAGCGAGAGGGTCTATTTCCATTTCATTTCACTGTTTTTGGTTTCATGTTCCATGGGGCATCCCCAACCAACAAACCAGTCTATATTCTCCTGGACTGAGAACACACACACATACACACACCTACACATGCAACATGAAAAACAAATAGGTTGGCTGTGGGCTTTTGGGTACTGTCCCCACTCAAAACAAAGGAACAAGCAACTTTTCATCACTACTTCCTGTGCACGTTACCTGTAATAGTAGTAAAAGTGTAGTAAAAGTCTTTGAACTCACAGATGTGCGTTCTCTTTCTCAAATTTCTCTGCATAATTTCCAATTAGTATAACAGGTCAGTGAGTTTTCCCGAGACTTAACCACAGAAAACCAAGCTCTTTAATCTTTGATAGGTCAATAGTTAACCTGTCAAAGTCCAGCCCTGCAGAGTAGAGTATTATATCACGTATTCACTCATAGAAGCTCTCACTTCTGCTTTTGTGGTTCACGCAATGCTGCAGACCAAGGCATGTTGACAACAAGAACTCTGAAGTCATTTTTCATACGTAACATGCCATGGTCATAGTCTCAGGTTGGTTAGGGGCTTCCCATGATGGACTGAGCATCATCTGTATGTATTTATATGCCACTACTGCACGTTATGAACTTTAATCATCACTCTCCTACAATTTGTGTTTTGCCTTTGGTTTCTTTGTGTGCTCCTCTTTCTTACTTTTCTGTTTCTCTGGTAATTTGATGCCTTTGCTTTTCACACTCAACTCTCTTAACCACAACAGATCAGTGCAGCATCGTCTGTCCAACTCCCATTCTGATCTACCCTCACTAATGAACAAGACCCTGAGATACTACAGTCCTCCACTTGAGGCAGCCCCTCTTCCCTGATCTGGAGCGGGCACACCATCCTTCTCTGCCTGAGAACCATAGCCCACTTGTGAGATTGTGAGACCCTACAGTAACCCCTCACACCCACACTTGATGTGTTCATGAACATGTACATATCATAAACAAGCAACTTTGTTAAAGATGCACCAAATCCATTTTGGATTTTTAAATAAAATCAAACTTAAACTAGGTGTGAAAAAACGTGCTGGTCAGCTGAAATGAAATTAAACACGAGACCTTTGGAGAAATAACGTGAACTAAGTAAAATGATATTGTGCGCTTATGAAATCAACCAAAATGAAAAAAAAAACAAACAAGAAAAGGCCAAAATTGCACACCACAACCAAGGCTGAACAAGCTTCAAATTTCTGTTTTCCTAAGGTAAAATACACTTGTCTTTATTTATAAAACCTGAAGCAAAGTTAACTTCAGGAAACTGATGTGTAAATTTTTAATTTTATTTCTTTATGGCATTTATTTACTGAGATGTGCATTGCCAAATGTTGCCCTGTGTCACGACATTGAAAAATCCTTCAAAAAACTCCTGCTCCAGCTCTGGATCGACTCCACAAGTTAATCACTTCAAAAGCTGGGCCAGCTCCCACCTCCTTTGTGCTGGGGTGTCTGTAGCTCACCTGGTTGACCTGGTGACCCCTATGCTGAAGGCTAGCATACTGTGTGTCTCTCTCGCTACTTTCCTGTCTACTTTCTGTACTGTCCTGTCAAACAGATGCTCTAAAATAAGTCCTAAAAAGATGCCAATCCATCTGTACATTATTGCATATTCTTGCTAACCAAAAGAAAAACCAAGCAAACTTCAAACATAACCTCCATGCAAAAGGTAACATTTCCCTAGTTTTAGTCTCTGTCAGATTGGTGTTTTTTGATAAGAAAAACCTGCCTGATGAGCATTTGGTGGAAATGTTGTCTACATGACCATGAGTCATCTACCTCCATGAAGTGTTTGTTTTGTAACCCCTCTCCTAACCATCCTAAGTTTGGCCCCTGAGAAATCATGAAAGGTAACAATAAATCCAACAAAACTGAATTAAGACTAAACACATTCTAACAATAAAAAGTAAACTGGAAACGAGGAAGCCACACTGTAACCTGACCAAAACTAAAATCTCAAAATGTAAAAAACTAACTAAAATGAGCAAAAATATTGCTGATACTTAGCACTTCATTTAACAGTTGAAAAACCTACTGCGAGTCTCTATTTGAACACAGTTTCAACATAATCTCAAACATCTGGAATAACCTTCAGAAAAACTGAAATGAAAAAAATTTAAAGTTGAATTTTAAGCCCCCTCAGCTCAAGGGTTTGCACATGTTTCCCCTTTATCACAACTGTACGGTTAATAAGTTTATATCCTGTGCTGGAGTTATAATGGTAAGGCTTTAAATTAACTGGTTTTGACTGGCGTCCCAAAACAAGGAGCTGCACTCACCAGTTCCTCTAGTACACCTGTTCAACTGCTCATTAATGCAAATATCTAATCAGCCAATCACATGGCAGCAACTTGATACAGTTAAGCTTTTAGAAAAGGTCTAGAAAACCTGGTGAAGTTCATACCGAGCATCACAGTGGGAAAGAAAGGTGATTTAAATGACTGTGAATGTGGCATGGTTTTTGGTATATACAGGCTGGTCTGTGTGTTTCAGAAACAGGTGAGCTAGTGGGATTTTCCCACACACTCATTTCTAGGGTTTACAGAGAACGGTCTGAAAAAGAGCAAATATGCAGTCAGCTGCAGGAAGTGCCTTGTTGGGCACACAGGGCAGAGGAGAATGGCCAGATTGGTTTGAGATGATAAAAAGCCAACAATAACTCAAATAACCAAGGTATGCAGCAGAGTGTCTACATCAGCTAAGAATAGGAAACAGAAGCTATAATTCACACAGGCTCACCAAAACTGAACAATAGAAGATTGGAAAACATTGCCTGGTCTGATGACTCTCGATTTCTGCTGTGACATTTGGATGATAGGTTCAGAATTTGGTGTAGATGACATGAAAGCATGAATCCATCCTGACTTGCATCACCGGTTCAGGCAGCTGGTGGTCTAATGGTGTGGGGGATATTTTCTTGGCACACTCTGGACTCCTTAGTACCAACTGAGCATGGTTTAAACCCCACAGCCTAACTGAGTATAGTTCCTGAGCATGTCCCTTTATGATAGCTGCTTCCAGCAGGATAACACACTGTGTCACAAAGCTCCAACCATCTCAAACTGGTTTCTTGAACATGACAATGAGTTCACTGTAGTCGAGTGGCCTTCACAATCACCAGATCTCAATCCAGTGTAGCACTTTTGGAATGTGGTAGAAAGGGAGATTTTCATCCTGGATGTATAACCGACAAATCTGCAGCTGTGTGGTGCTATCATGTAAATATGAAACAAACTCTCTGGGGAATGTTTCCACACCTTTTAAAATCTATGCCACAAAGAATTAAGGCAGTTCTGAAGGCAAACGAGAGTCCAATCTCGTACTAGCAAAATGTATCTAATGAAGTGGCCAGTGAGTTTAGTTATTTTTGTCACATTTGACATCAAAACCTGCCTGACAAGGCTTTGATGGACATGTTTATGTCTACATGACTGTGAATCACCTACTTGCAACATCCTAAATTTTGCCTCTGAAAAACAATGAAAGCTAACCATAAAACTAATAAAAACTGAACTACAACTAAACACATTCAAACAATGAAAAGTAAACTGAAACAAGGAAACAAATGCTCGAAACTGATTTAAGTTAAACATTCAAAATGAGCATAACTAACTGGAATGAGCAAAATTATAACAAGTGATACTTAGCGTAATATCCCCCCGGGATTAAGAAAGTATTCTGATTTACAGTTGGAAAACCTACTGCAGGGCTCGCTTTGAACATTCAAACAATCAAAACTGAACTGAAATGAAACATACTCTATACACTGACCGAAACAGAGTCTGAACACTGTCTCCTACGCCTCACCTTCAGAACGTCTGGTCACTTGCCTCAAACGCCCCTCTGTATTTATGGTGCTGATGTATTTTTGAGAATTTTAATTGAAATTACCTGATAAATAATCTAACTTGGTGTGAGGTAAAGACCATCCAAGTTTGTTTCAGTTTTGGTGCGTAAAATTCTACTATTTTAGTTGTCTGTTTCTTTTTAAGCAGAGATCAGTGTCTGAGTGTTGCATGCCTATGGATGCTGAACATTAGTTGATACCCTAGTGTTCTACCCTCTCATTCACAAATATGGTAAATATTTATTTAAAAAATGCTGATACTACTTCTACTTTGTGGAACTTTATCATGGTTTTAATGCTTTAAGTGAAGGTAATTTTTACATCCTAACTACATTATGTAATCACAGTGACTAACAGTGAAAATCCTGAAAAATCTTGACCTCATTTAACTGAGGTAGATAGGTAGGTACTTTATTCATCCAAGGCTGGGAAACTCCAGTGCTACAGAAGCCATTAAACAACAACATGTGTACACTGTACACAGTATAAACTAGTGATGTGTCAGCTCTTTGAAGTGAATGATTGGAGCCAGCTCTCGTCCAGAAGACAACAACAACATGTCATGGTCCGGGTGAGTGCAGTATTTTTCCACAGCACTGGGCTCCACCTTCGGGCGGAGTCTCCAATCAGCCCTTACACCTGTCTGCAATCAAGTCACCGGTTTTTAAGACCACCACACACAGCAGAGCTTTGCCAGATCTACAGCTAACCTGAGTTAGTGCTAGGCCATCAAGCTTTTCTTGAAACGTTCTCGTACCTTGGCTCACAGTGCCTTCTTTTCCCCTAGTAACCCGCTTGGGAATCTTCCTGCTCCCTCGGCCGGAACCCACCTCTCTCTGGACGCTGGTCCCCTGCAGCCTGGTTGCCTGTCCCCGTCGTGGCTCCCCACCTGCCTGCCTCCCAGCCACAGCCAAAGGATCGATCTCTCTCTGGAACCTCACTGGACTGCGACTCACCCGGACCCCTCCAGACTAACCTCCTCCCACGCCATCCT
>VUQH01046393.1:7815-18169 GCA_015106775.1 Etroplus canarensis
TGTAAAAGACTGTAATGCTGTTAGAATACCTGAAGTGCAGGCCAAAGGCTGTACCTAATAAAGTGGCCAGTCAGTTGCTCCCATGTGATTAGCTGATTTGAGACATGTAGGCTCACTGGCCACTTTATTAGGCACACCGGCTGCACGTTTAAACTTACTGGTCACTTTATGAGGCACACCTGTTCGCCTGCATGTTTAAGCTCACAGGCCACTTTATTAGGTATACCTGTTCGCCTGCATGTTTAGGCTCACTGGCTACTTTATTAGGTACGCCTTTTTGACTACATAGTCATACAAATATCTGATCATCCACTTACATGGCAGCAACTCACTGGCCACTTTATTTGGTACTCATTTACCACCTTTTCTTAAATAACACGAAAACCGTAAAATGTGCGTCCCACAAAAGTAATAATCACCGTCACCACTCTGAGCCGCTCAATTCGGTGAGCTAACTATGAGGAAGAATTATAAGAATTACAACAATAATAATATTTTTTTTTTTTTAGCTTGGAATAACAGTAGTAGGATTGTTTGTTCTGTAATGTGAAAACAACAGCTCAGACATGATGATCTAGAACATTAACAATAAAAACTTCCTGTTTCACCTTCACACCTTTACTTTCCTCTACCTGCAGATGAGAGCTTGTTGCCCCTCCCCCTTATCAAACCAACCTATGAGAAGCTGGCACTCACATCTCAGCAGATGTCAATCAACCACACAAACACCGCCTTTACTCCGTTCCTATTGGCTGAAGGTCTGTCGTCTATGGAGACGCTGCTGACCAACATACAGGTAACAGAGTGAGCAAAGGTAGAAAAGTCCACTAATGTAAAACATAACGAGGAGAGACGACAGCGCAGGAACTGTTGCCTGTGTGCATTTCTCAGGGTCTCCTGAAGGTGGCGGTGGAGAGCGCCCGCTCTCAGGACAAACACAACCAGCAGGAGAGGAAAGAGTTAAAACTGGAGCTGGACAAAGAGAGAGATGCCCGACAGACGCTGCAGAGACAACTGAGCTCCGAGCTGCAGACTAGAGGTGAGGCGGGACAGGGGAGACAGATCAGAGGTGAGACAGACCAGAGGGTGAGACGTGACAGGTGATAGTACAGTTGGCCGTTTTCAGTACCTCTCCTGTTCTTCTCCTGTTCCTCATCAGTGTCGATCCAGAGGAGGCTGAAGAAGGAGAAGAAGGCAAAGAGGAAGCTGCAGGAGGCGTTGGACTTTGAGTCGAGGAGGAGAGAGCAGGTGGAGCGAGCGCTCAAACACTCCGACTCCCTCACAGGTGAACTCATCACACACTCATTATCTTACAGCGTGCTGGAGGAGTTTTCCTGTAGAGGACAGTCTCTCGTGTCCTAAAGACACAAACACAGAACCACAAAGGTCCACATGAGCAGAAGTGAATGTGCAGCTGGCTGAAGTGAACCTGCTGTGGTTTGTAGTTCCCACACACCGAGCATCACAACAGCTCATCAAAAGCCACAGAGGCAGGAGACAGGATACACCCTGGACAGGTCACCAGTCCCTCACAGGGAGACAGGAGGTAGATGACCATCCACACCTACAGTCAGTTTAGAATCTCGTTTTCATCGTGCATGTCTTTGGACTGCGGGAGGAACCCAGTGTGAACCTGGAAACTCCACACTGAAGGTCCCCAGCTGGCTGGCTGCTGGATTCGAACCTGGAGCCTCCTGCTGTGAGGCCACCCGGCTGTTGCTGCCAGTGGGAACTAAGGTTGCTTTGCTGCAGAGAGCCTGGGTGGAGCACCCGTGGGTGCATATCTTGGTGGTAGCAGCAAACATTCAAACCAGAGCTCTGAAGACCAAAGTGAGGGCTCACCTTGCACGCTGAGGTGGGATCCCCGTGACCCCAGTCTGAACACCAGTCTGCCTCACCTGATTCGCTGGAGGCGGAGCTAGAATGCTGGGGTTCTGAAAGAAGGAACCTCTGGTGGAGGTGGCTGTTCTACACAGTCTGAATGGGGAGCACCAAATCATCAGCAAGATGAAAGAACAGAATCACAAATACTATTCTACTTTCAAAATCACACCAATGTACAGGTTTTATATTTAAGATAACAGAACCAATCAGCCAAAACTAATTAATAATAATCATCATACACCTCCAACCAAACCAGTCTGACGGTTTCATGTTTTATATGAGTGGTTTAAATTAAAAAGAAGCTGAGACACCACACTGAGAGGACCTTCATGGTTCAGTCCCCCTCGAGGACGATGTTTACTAGGTATTATATTATGTATAAAACAGAATCATGTTTTATTTTCTGTACTGTCGTCTCTCCTCACAGCAGCTCCTGAGTTCTCTTTGAGTTGAATGATGCTGATGTGGCTGACATCCTGGTTCTGCTGGTTTTCAGATGCTGCGACTCCTGAAAGTGAGCTGGAAAACAAACAGCAGGAAAACTCTGCGACTCACGGTAAAACCCTCCATCCTCTCAGATCCTCTGACATCTTCTGACATTTTCTAAGATCCTCTAAGATCCTCTGACATCCTCTGAGATCCTCTGACTCTGTGCGCTGACTGTGAAATTGAATTGTGGAAACAATCAGGGATCGACCAGCAGAACGAATCATCTCCCAGGCAGATCGCGGCGTGTTTTCTCCACACGGGCGTCATAATAAGAATCATTAATCACAGCGAGCAGCGTCATAGCGTCTGATCCTGGCTGTTTATCAGCTGTTTGTCACTTTAGCTGGTCTGAAGCCTCAAACCAGCAGCAGCATGTAAGTCCATGTGTTCCTGCAGCAGGTTCACATGACCACTGCACACATCAAAATATGAAATATGAAACCAGGACATAAACAGCAGCTGAAGCTGCTTTTATTAATCAGATGTTTGTTCGAAATGATCCCCAAACATCAGGCCAGCTTCTGAAATGTAAAGACTTCCTATTTCATATCTTTTATATATTTACCTGATTGGATATTTGATTAATCTTTCTACTGTAAAACTACAAAGTTTTTTGTTTCCAGCCTGTAAAATGTGATAATGTGCTGTTGTAAATTTGTCCTGAGCATCTTGTCACGATTTACAAACGGTTCGTAAACTTGCATAAAAATACTAAACAGGCAGTCCGACCAGACTAACGACTAATCAGACTGATGACAAATCAGACTGACGATTAATCAGACTGAAGATTGATCAGACTAACGATTAATCACACTAACGATTAATCAGACTGACGACTAATCAGACTGACGATTAATCAGACTGAAGATTGATCAGACTAACGATTAATCACACTAACGATTAATCAGACTGACGACTAATCAGACTGACGATTAATCAGACTAGCGATTAATCCGACTGACGATTAATCAGATGACAATTAATCAGATTAGCGATTAATCAGACTGATGACTAATCAGATGACAATTAATCAGACTGATTAATTAGACTAACAATCAGACTCACAATCAGACTAATGATTAATTAGACTAACGACTAATCAGACTGACTAATTAGACTAACGATTAATCATAATGAATCAGAAGACAGGTCGTCTCTCTGATTCACCTCCAGTTTTCGCTTCACTTTTCCTGATAATCTAATAAAGATAAATGAGTAAGAAAAAATATTAAAATTACTTCATTAATTTAATAACTGAGGGGCTGGGCGGAGCTATCTCAGCAGCTGAACTCGTCACCATCATCCACGTGGAGTTTTCCTGTGATCACTGCCGTCCTTCTTATTCTTTAGCTTGTAAGGACAGATGAGAACATCTGTAGGTGTAGTCAGTCCATCCAGTACTTCCTGTACTGGAAAAGTACACTTTAAGTTCTGGTGACATCCTAACCCTGTTCGCCACACCTCAGTTACAGTGTTTTTTCTTCTGCAGAGAATCGAGCATTCATCAAACCCCCGCTCCTCTTCTGAGAGACGCTCTCTTCAGGACTGTTGAAGGGGACGAAGAGACTGAAGAACCTCCCAAAAAAGACAAAGACAATGGTTAAAGACTCCCATCAGCCACCTCTGTCTGCTTTTGATGCATGTTTACTGAGGTGGGAGGACAGATGGACACTCAAGTGGGAGGAGTTTCGGGGTGGACGTTGTTAAATGAAACAGGAGGTGACCTGCTGGGACTGAACAGGTGTTAACACCTGGAGGGGGTGGAGCCTCTTTATTGGATAATGGTTGGAAAACTTCGTGTGGCGTTTGTTGGTTTAAATGGATGCAGTTCTGCACACTGAGTCTTTGTTCTCTTTATTTACTGTACAGCTTCATCATCATCATCATCATCATCTCATTTTTACTGACTTTATGTATAAAATGTAAAAACTGAAACATGTTTCTTTTAGTGTGCTCTTCCAAACACAAGCAGGACGTATTTAAAGTCTTTAGTCCCACATTAAATCTTCTTCAGCAGGATGGAGCTGAGATTATTGATACATGTTACTGATACATGTTGACACTGATTTTCTGATTTAATCGACATTAATAAAATAAACAAGATCAATAATATTAATAAAATGTTATTAATATTAATGACTTTATTAAAAATACTGATTTTATTATTATTTATATTATTGATCTGGAACTTTCTGCTCCTGAAAGTGTTCAGAACTGTTTTTCAGAGTCCCGAACAAGTCTTCAGACACTCGTATTAAATTTTAATGTTTAAAAAAACAGCTGAAATGTCATCTTTGAAAAAAAATTACCTGCTGACCAGTCACCTGCTCCTGCAGCCTGATTGGCTGATTATTGCAGGTAACATGGTATCAAAGTTACAATGTGTGTAAAATTTTCAGTTTGCTCACAAATATAAATTTAATCCAACATTTTCACTTGAATGTAACCGATCATTAAAATATTAATATTCATCTTCCTGTTTATTTTCTTTCTTTACCAGGTAAACACTGACCATAGAAAATCTCTTATTTTAACCGGTAAAAGTCACAGAGAAAAAAAAAAATATATAATCATAATTATAAAAATAACGAGTAGTTTAATCAAAGGGCGACAGGAACAGTTATGACTGGAGTGTAGTGGGTTACATCTTAGGGCCCTGTCACACCATGATGATATAACAAGCTCATGCCTACGCATTCAAATTCCTCTAAAATGCTGGCATACACAGAACAATGATGTTAAATGGTCATAAACATAACATATACCAACGAATGCTAGCGCCCCTCTTACCATGGAGGGTTGCGTCAGGAAGGGCATCCGGTGGAAAACCTCTGCTAAATTACCAATGTGGATTAATCTGCTGTGGCGCCCCCTTGTGGAGAATACAAGCGAGCAGCTGAGGGTATGTTTATAAATGTTCCAGATGGTTGTTTTCGCTGCTCCTGGAGTTTTTGCTCTCCCTATCGCGCTCTCTCTCTCTCTCTCTCTCTCTCTCTCTCTGATAGGTTGATTTTGGTTTTCTAGCCACAGGGGCCCACAAGCCAGTGTACTCCTAGTGCCGGTCCTAATCCCAGGTAAATGGGGAGGGTTTCGATCCGGCATTTGACAAATCTTTGCCAAATCAAATATGCGGATTCATAATATGACTTCCATACAGAATCAGCCGCAACCCAGGATAATGACCACCTCTGGTGTCATTAGCCAATAGGGTGGAAAATATGCTACTTTTAGCTGAAGACAAAGGAGGAGGAGAGAGAGAAGGAAAGGCAGGAGGGTGGAGGAGAGAGTAGGGACTTTAAATGTAGGGACTATGACTGGCAAAGGGAGAGAGCTGCTGATATGGAGAGAAGGAAGGTAGATATATTGTGTGTTCAAGAGACCAGGTGGAGGGGAAGCAAGGTTAGGAACATCGGAGATGGATTCAAACTGTTCTACTATGGTGTAGGTAGGAAGAGAAATGGAGTAAGGGTCATCTTGAAGGAAGAGTATGTGAAGAGTGTTCTGGAAGTGAAAAGGTGTGTCTTCTCGACAGAGGAAAAAAGACAAGGAGACTTGGTGGTGGAATGAGGAAGTACACATATTTGAGATCTTTGATCTGCTCAGTTTGTCCTGGAATAACGAGGGAACAAGCCTCCGCTGTCAGTTGTCCCATTACTTTTGCTCCTCTAAAAATTAGGGTCTTTATAAAAATGTCCCAAACAGTGAATGAAATTCTTTGTTCAAAGTCCTTTTATTAAAGCTGAAAGTCTGAACTTTAATCACATTTGAACTGATTTCAAACCCACTGTGGTGCTGCACAGAAGCAGCATTAAAAATCAGTTCATCTTTGTCCCAAAATTTATGAATATATCTGTAAAAATCCGGGTGTTCACGACACCACGGCAGAAAGAGACGAGTCAGTACTGTGATCCATCACCAACACCCTGAAAGCTTCTAAAACTACATGAAGCAGAGAGTTTCATAGAAAGTGAACCTGCTGCTGATTTCTACGTCCTTTAAACAGTTTCCCCCTCAGGGATTAATAAAGTATTCTGATTCTGAAACCAGGGGGGCCAAACATGCAGCCCATGGACCAGGATCAGCCCGCCAAAGGGTCCGCTCTGGACCTTCAGCTGTATTTAATCAGTTTTACTCACAGACATACTGTATAACTCAAAGCCTCTTATATGCCAACATTATAAATTATTAATTTTATTGTTAGCATAAAAAATTAACAGAAAGTTTTTTCCCAGCAGCCCTTTTAGTCCCATGATGAAGGTTTATTTCTGACAGCTCCCAGGTTCTTCTGAGTGACTACAGACGTTTGTTACAGCTGAACATCTCAGTAACTGAGACGTGAAGTTAAAATGTTTTACAAAGAAAGTCAGCGGAACAGTTTGGAGGGTTTTTCTTTAAGTTATCAGGTGAGAGCTAGCTGGTTTTTTTCACACCTGTTTAAACAGACTAACTCTCCCACAGTGAGCAGCTCAGACTGTTTCTCTGGATTTTCTCAGGACAAAGCAGAATTCTGTTCTGACTGTGAGGATAAACCTTTATAAAACATGAAGAGAACAAACTTTACTAGGTTTGGTTTGTGGGGACATTTCCTCCTTTAGCTTCATAATCAGGGACCTGCAAAGGACTGATGTAAATGAGGGTCCCCACACAGGCAGAAAGGCCAGTTTTTGTGTGTGGTGACATTAGCCTGCTGTGCTTTAGCCTCATTTCCACACTGTAACACACACCGTTTCCATGGTGACCCAGTTAAGTTAATGGGGACAGTAGGTCACCTTTTCGCCTGGCTGTAAACAGCATCTGATCTGATTGGTCAGCTCCGTCTGTTGGTGATGGATGATGTCACCAGCAATCGACCAATCAGAGACAAGCCTTCAGTTCCTCACAGAACAAAGAAAAGAGCCTCTAAAATGTCCTAAAACTTGTTTCTCATTAAATTACTATTATTATCATTCATTTCTACGGGTGTGTTAAACTCACCTCTGAACGCAGGAAATCACTGACGACTCATCACACATCAAGCATTGTCTGAACCAAAGAGAATTTTTAAAAACACGTTTCCAAAAACATCGCTCCTTATGACAACAGTATAGCTGCATTTCACTTCCAGGCCTCTGGGGGGTGTAGTACAACACTGTGCAGGCTGTAAGAATGGCATGGTCACCTCAAGAAGTTTGTCAGAATGTCCAGCATGAACTCATCAGGAAAGTTACCTACCTACCTACATACGGAGCTGAGGAGTCGCCCCCTGCAGGTCATTAGAAGGTGGGGTGGGTTGATACCTGGCTCCGTTGAGACTCCTGGAGGACGTCCTTCAAGGGTGTCTTTCACTCTCATTGATAGTTATTTCAACCATTCAGCTTGAAGCTGAGAAAAGTTTAGCTCTGAATCCGCCCACTCTGGATCACTTGAAATGTGGGGACCTCTTTGACCCCACAGACGTTCAACGAACTTTAAGTTGCTGTGATAAAATTGCCAGGGTGCTTCTTCTCTGAATCAGGATTATACGGTCCACTGAAAGACAGAGTCCAGCCTCAGTGCTTCCACCTGAATTCAGAGGGTCACTATCAGCCAGGTACAAGACTTCTGGAACAATATCCTTTGGACAGACAAGACCAAAGTGGACATGTTTGACCATAAAGCACAGCACCAAATTCAGCATATCAGCACAAACACCTCATAGCGACTGTCAGCAGGGTGGTGGAGGGATGATGATTTGGGCTTCTTTTACAGCCACAGGACCTGGGCACCTTATAGTCATTGAGTCCACCATGAACTCCTCTGTATACATAAGTATTCTAGAGTCAAATGTGAGGATGTCTCTCCCACAGCTAAAGCTTGGACCAAACTGAATCATGTAACAGGACAATGATCCCAATCACAGCAGCAAATCTCCAACAGAATGGCTGAAAAAGAAAAGAATCAAGATGCTGCAATGTCCCAGTCAAAGTCCAGACCTCAACACATGGCTGTGAGAGACTGATAAAGTCATACAGAAAACTGTTGCTGCAACTTATTGCTGCTGAAGGAGGTTGGATCAGGGGGTGGAGCGGGTTGTCTACCATCAGGCTGGTGGGTTGATACCTGGCTCCATCAAAGAGAACATGTAAGAAGGTTCTGTAGGTTCTCGTCCTTCTGACTGTCTGAGGCGTCAGGTGAAAAGCAGTCCTGACTCGTCGACCTGAGTCTGAGCTTTAAAGGGTTAACGAGGAGCTGACGGCTAAATTAATGAGTTTTAAATAAACCCTGCTGAGTCTGAAGTTCATCCTTGAATAAATCAGGCTGTAAATACAAACAAATTAAGGACAAAAACAGTCAAACTTTATCTTTGAAGTTCAAACGCACACTTCCTGTCAGGGATGCAGGTGGGCGGAGCTCTGAGGCCTTGTTAACACTTCGTTAGCGCCTTTAGAAACACACAGATCCATATTCATCAGTCCAGCTGTCCGTCACACTCTGAGGGTAATTAGCCTCTCATTAGTCTCCTGGATGGTGATTTGGGGATTAATACGTCCAGTTGTCCAAAGGTGGTAAATAAACAACAACAAACAAACAAAGAGTTTGATCTCTTAATGAGCCGCTGCGTCTTAACTAGCCTGACGACTCCTGGAACGCTGGAGGACGCTTAATGAGATCAACAAAGCAGCTGTTCAAACACCCAGCAGGTTAACGAGTCAGAGACGTCAGATACTCGTTAACGAGGCGCCTCGTTAAACCCGACCTCCAGCAGATCGCTCCTCTGTGACCATTGAATCTCAGAACCAAACGCTGACCACACCACAAGAAGCAGACTGCAGTGGGGACACCTCGTCCCACCAGGTCCCAGTTTATACTGGTGAGCGCAGTGAGGGAGCGGAGTTGCCTGTGCCTCAGCCAATCACAGCACAGTCTTCAGCTTCATTTTAAACACGAAACACATTTTCACAAACTCGACCCGGCCGCAGGTACACGAGCCAGGGTACTCCTAGTGCCGGTCCCAAGCCTGGGTCAATGGGACGGGTTCAATCAGGAAGGGCATCCGGTATAAATCCTTGCCAGATCAAACGTGGATTCATAATGCTGCCTGTCAATCAAACATTCAATGAAATCAAATCTGACCTGATTTGACCCTGACCTTTGACCCCATAGTTCTGTAAACGTTAACAGATCTTCTGCCCGTCAGAGAAAACAAACACACAACAGCTGTGTCCCAATTCAGGGTCTGCATCCTTCGAAGGCCGCATTTGAAGGCCAATTACATCACAACGCGGCGATAAGTCCTGTCCCAATTCGGAGGCTCCTCCAAACGCGTCCTCCAAATGCGTCCTCCTTTTCCCCGAATTTGAAGGATGCATCGATGGATCCTTCGCGGCCTTCCATATCCCAAGATGCATTGCGTGCCGGTGAGCTCTGAAATTTTTTGGAAAAAATGGCGGACACTTCAAGCGATGCAGCAGAGGAGTAAACTTTTAAAAGTAAGTATAATTGGATTTATTTAGTCTCAAATATGCAGCGGTACAAATGTTAAAGCAAATATGAACCTAAAAATGTGGTGAACTTTCAGCTACATTTTGTGACTTTAATATAGTCGCTGTTTAATGTGGCTCAGCTGACGGTACGACAGTTTTGTTAAACGTTTACTTTTAAACATCAGAGGTTAAAATGTTAATCTTCCAGAGGTTCAGCCTGTTTTAATAATGTGCAAACAATACGTGAGGTTGTGATTCTGCCTGGTTTTCATTCAGTTCAAACGTTTTAATCACAGCTGATGTCAGCTGAGCTGCTTCTGTTGGTTTGCTGGACAAACTTGTTAAACTGACAGAGGACAAACGTGATTTATTCACGGGGACAAACACTGGACCACAGCAGCCAGTTTGTAATATCCCAGTTTAACCAGTTCATTTGTCTCTCAGAAGACAAACCCTGATAATAAGATAGTAAACAGAAATCCCCCTTGTCCTTCTGTGCTGTTTTTAGACCATTTAGACATGTCTGCAGGATCTTCTGT
>VUQH01046399.1:9906-20441 GCA_015106775.1 Etroplus canarensis
TAAGAAATCGTTAATGATCTGCATGAACATTTTTTGTTCTACAAGTAAATTCAAGATTCAAGAGCTTTATTGTCATTTCAACCACATATAGCTGACGCAGAACATAGTGAAATGAGATAGCGTTTCTCCGGGACCTGGTGCAACATACAGTATAAACATATAGACATAAGACATAAAAGTATCAATAAGAAGAACAGAGCTAGGACTAGGGTTATTGTTTTTTCCAGTTCAAAATTTAAAAATTAGAAGTTTAAAAATAAATAGATAAAGTGCAACATGTGCAACGTAGTGTAATAATTGCAAATAGTGCAAAGAACAGATGAACATGGTGTAAAAATCCAAAATTGTACAAAACAGTACACAAGAAGGCACAATGAAAAGACAACACAACAAGACAGTAGTGCCGAAGAAAAGAAGTGAGATGCAGTAGCTGAAACCTATAAGTAAAAAGTGTGATGTCCCAAAACACTCAAAGTTAAAACAGGAACATAGTAGATATAAATATGAAAGATAAAGAAAAATAAAATGAAAATAAATGAACATATACAGGTACATCTAAAAAATTAGAATATCATGAAAAAGTTCAATACTTTTTTCACTCATTTCAGAAAGTGAAACCCATGTATTATTCACGTTCGTTCACATTCATTATTCACATATTCATGTATTGTTCATTACACATAGAGTGAAATATTCCAAGCCTTTATTTCTTAAAATTTCGGTGATTATGGCTTACAGATGACAAAAACCCAAAATTCAGTGCCTCAGAAAATTAGAATATTGTGAAAAAGTTCAATATTGGAAAATCATGGTGTCGCACAATAACCAGCTAATTACCTCAAAACACCTGCAAAGGTTTCCTGAGCCTTTAAATGGTCTTTCTGTCTGGGTCAGTAGGCTACACAATCATGGGGAAGACTGCTGATCTGACAGATGTTCAGAAGACAGTCATTGACACCCTCCACAAGGAGGGTAAGCCACAGAAGGATATTGCTGAAGAAGCTGGTTGTTCAGAGTGTTTTATCTAAGCATATTCATAGAAAGTTGAGTGGAAGGAAAAAGTGTGGTAGGAAAAGGTGCACTAGCAAAAGGGATAACCGCAGCCTTGAGAGGATTGTCAGGCAAAACCCATTCAAGAATTTGGGGGAGCTTCACAAGGAGTGGACTGAGGCTGGAGTCAGCGCATCAAGCGCCACTACACACAGGCGAATCCTAGAAATGGGCATTCCTCATGTCAAGCCACTCCTGAACCAAAGACAACATCTGAAGTGTCATACCTGGGCTGTGGAGAAAAAGAACTGGACTGTTGCTCAGTGGTCCAAAGTCCTCTTTTCAGGTGAAAGTACATTTTGCGTTTCATTTGGAAATCACGGTTCCAGAGTCTGAAGGAAGAGTGGAGAGACATAGAATCCACGTTGCTTGAAATCCAGTGTGAAGTTTCCACAGTCAGTGATGGTTTGGGCTGTCATGCCATCTGCTGGTGTTGATCCACTGTGTTTTCTGAAGTCCGCAGTCATCTACCAGGAACTTTTAGAGCACATAATGCTTTCTTCTGCTGACAAGCTTTAATGGAAATGCTGATTTCATTTTCCAGCAGGACTTTGCACCTACCCACTTTACCAAAGGTACCAAAAGCTGGTTCAGTGACCATGCTGTTACTGTGCTTGGTTGGCCAGCAAACTCGCCTGACCTGAACCCCACAGAGAATCTATGGGGTATTGCCAGGAGGAAGATGAGAGACACCAGACTCAATATTGCAGATGACCAGGAAGGCCACTATCAAAGCAACCTGGGCTTCCATTACACCTGAGCAGTGCCACAGGCTGATTGCCTCCATGCTATGCTGCGTTGATGCAGTAAATGCAAAAGGAGGCCCAACCAAGTATTGAGTGCATAGAAATGAACGTACTTTTCAGTAGCCTGATATTTCTATTTAAATATCCTTTTTTTATTGATCTTATGTAATGCTCTAATTTTCTGAGACACTGAATTTTGGGTTGTCATTATCTATAAGCCATAATCATCAAAATTTCAAGAAGTAAAGGCTTGAAAGATTTCACTCTTATGTGTTATATAAATGGGTTTCACTTTCTGAAATGAGTGAAAAAAGATATTGTTCATGATATTCTAATTTTTTGAGATGTACCTGTATGTAAAAAGCGTGATATGTCACATAGTCACACAAAGATAAAAACAGTTCTATATACATTACATACAAGATATGGCCGTGAGATAAACAGTCCAGGTGTTAAAGAGAGAAGTTGTAAAGTTTGGTGGCCACAGAGGGGAATGATTTCCTGTAGTTTTCTGTCTTGCATCGTGGTTGGATGAGTCCACTGCTGAACATGCTCCTGTGCCTGACCAGCACATCATGGAGAGGGTGTAATGGGTTGTCCAATATTGTATTTTAACTTGGACAGCATCCTCCTTTTCTGACACCACTGTAAGAGAGTCAGCTCCACACCAACAATGTTACTGGCCTTGCAGATCAGTTTGTTGAGTCTGCTGGTGTCCTCAGTCAGTCATTATGCTTTAAGATGATATGTGCAAATATACAAAAACGAGCAACACAAGAGCAGTCCGAGTCTGCATGCCTCTGCCAAGGTTGAACAGTCCTTCAGTTTCAATGTTTTCTTTAAGGTAAAACTGTTCTACACTCACAGCCACTTTAATATGTACACTTTACTAATACTGGGTTGGACCCCCTTTTGCCTTTAGAACTGCCTTAATTCTTCTTGTCAAAGATTGGACAAGGTGCTGGAAACGTTAATCAGAGATATGATAGCCTTGCACACATTCTACTGTGACTGTTGCCTTCCTGTTAGCTTGGAATAGTCTAATAGGATATTCTCCTATCAACTCTGGTCCCAAGAAGGCAGTTTTGCCCAGAGAACTGCTGCTCACTGGAAGTGGGCGTCACCAGAGACCCCACGTTACGATATTGTCAAGATATTTAACCCATGATATGATACTGTTGTGATTTTAAACATTTTGTGATATGCTGAATATTGCAATAAAATATACTGATATGTTGCAATCAGTTTTCAAATGCAAATTATATCCACAAAGGCAAACTTTGTCAGTATCTGTTTTATGTAATAGGATGAAGTTTTCAGTCTGTCCCTTTCATTTCAGTCAATTTTACTGTTGCATAGTGGGATTATCAAGCAAACAGACCTACCAACACTGTCAATAAAACATTTGATAAATGACAGAAAAATCTTTTAGTATTACAGTCTCGTCTAATGTAACTGAATGCAAATGTGTGGTATACTGTAACATTACATTTATTTTGAACAGTGCAGCTGGTACAAAAAAATTTATCCTGAATCACATCCTGAAGATTCACAATGGGGTTAAGGTCTGGACTCTGTGGCATCCAGTCCATTTGTGAAAATTCTTTCATAGCTCCTGAACCACTCTTTCACAATTTGAGCCCAGTGAGTCCTGTGAATCCTGTAATTGTCATCTTGGACTACACCCATGCCAACAGTCCCAGTCCTTTAAGCTCTTTATGGATTGTGTGTGTGGAAATGCTACTCACTCTGTTGGGTGAGTGTGTGTACCCGTTAGTAGGTTAATGGATATTTCTAACCAAGTTGTTGTCTTTCATAGGAAAGTGATTCAGATCACCAGGGAGGCAATGGTGACTCTGCAGAGAAAAAATCCAGCAATCCAACCCTTGTTAGCCATTCTACAGGTATTGTAAGGAGAAACACAAGTATTGTGTAACATCCCATTTTAGTATAAACACCCAAGTGAAAATTCCAGGTTAGATTTTTGTGGCCAGTGGTCTTTGAGTGTAGTTAATACTACAAAGGTAGTCAGTTTCACCTGCATTTGTTTCAACTGAAAAAGTTGACTCATACTAGAAGTCACCCCAGTTTACCCTTGATCTTGGAGGTATCTTTTGACTGAAGGTTTTAAAACTTTCCTGTATTATGATAGTTTTGTCTGTGTGCTTATTTTATCTCAAAGACAGATGAAGATGATGGCATGCTTGAGATCAATAAGAAAATGGCAGCAAAGGTAATCCACTCCACTGCTTTTCCTTTGTGATTTTTGTCTTAAATTTGCCCGTTTTTTCAAAATTTACAAAAATCTATTTTCTGTTCATCTGTATATTCATAGATTGGCTTGAACATCACTCAGTTTTGTCTGGCAAAAGAGTGCAGTGAAGATGAAGTAAGTTAATATGACAAATATGGTTCATTTCCACTTAATGAAACCTCTTCCTATGCCTTCCAATGTTAAGGAGGTCGCTACATGATTGCCATTCTTGTGGCTTTGTGTTAAGGTCCTCAGAGTTGTGGAGATGCATTTCAACACATTTTAATCTTTGCTTCTTCATTAATTTAATCACTCTGTATCATCTGTGAACAACATGATGAAAAGGACTGCTTAAATACCAATTCTAATTGAACCAGAAAATGTATTGGTTGATTCATGGATCAAACACCAGTTGTGAAATTTGCCGTTAAGTACCTTGTTAGAGTACAGCAAGTTTTGCATAAAGTACTGAAACACTGAACAGTTGGACATGTGCATTTAGAAGTGTAGAGAAGGTCAAATTAATTTCATCTGTAGAGATTATAGTGCATTTTAGGTGCATCATGAAATTTCACCCAAAAGCCGAATATCCTTAAATTTTGTGAGTAGTGTATGTTACAGTGCTTGGCCTTAAGAGAACTCCGCTGCTTTATTGGTCTAGTGGGCTGCTTTAATACATTTTTCCCTCTTCACTTGTCCCACCTCTCTTGTCTTCCTATTTTTAACCTCCTCAGGAATTTCCATCACCTTTTCCACTTGCTCATTCAGCAGCACTGACTTGTTACATTTCAAGGGTGCTTATGTTGTTTTCTCTCTCCCTGTCTTTAAGCAAAGACCCTTGATTTTTATGTAGACTCACCATATACAGTATTTATGCCCAATTGTGTAAGTTGCCAGTACAATATTTTGTGTAAGTTGCCAGTTTTACTTGGCAAAATTTCATATATGTATGTCATTGATTTTTCTTTATATATGCATGTAGATTGTAGAGGAGTTGCTGAAGTTGAATGATGACCCCAGAGTGCATGGTGTCTACCTTCACCTCCCCCCGGCTTCCATCACCAGTCGGGTCCTTAACACTCTAAAACCTGAGAAGGACGTAGAAGGGTAAAAACCTGCAGGGGCAGATGTATTTAGTCATGAAGAGTATATTATAGCAGCTGAAATGTACTTTTTACTCACATATAGTACTGAGCGCATTTCTTATATAAATTCACAAATGTAAAAGTGTGTGTGAGGCAGATTTATTATAGTTTTGCATTTTCCAATTTTTTTTATTTCGTTTTGAGTCTTTGTTTTGAATTCCGTTTAGTTTCAGTTTAGTTTCCAGACTGGGATTGCTTGTTTTAGTTTGGTTTTTATTTTTTAAAAATGTTTAGTTTTTATTAGTTTCAGTGTTAGTTTCAGTTTTCTTAATTATTATAATATGGATGGTATTTGTCAGGGGAAGATTTAAGATGTTTAGATCAGAATTTACAATACAAACACAACACTTTGTGACGGCAGTTGAGTCACAGTTATGTAGATGTCCTGAGTCTCAATAAACAGAGGCAACAAAGCCTCTTCAGACAGACAGACTGACTAAATTTAATCCAACTGACAAAGACTAGAACTAAGGATATTTTCTATATATTTTTTATTTTTAGTTTCTTAAGCCCACAGTGTCATTTTACTTAGTTTTGATTTTTCCCAAAAGTCTAGTTTTTCATTTCAGGTAACAAATTATTTCCTCATGTAGTTTTAGTTTTTAGTTTAATTTTAGTTAACTATAATAACCTTGGTGCGAGGTTGTTTACATTTAAAATAGATCTGAAGGCTGTAGCAGACATGCTTATTCAGCCACCAGCCAGGTAGATGGCTTCAGTTGAGTATCTTTGTAATAGTTTCATCTAAATGAGTTAGCTCACGATATGTTTCCTATTGACTCAAATCAGAAAGGGCTGCACACAATTAAGACGTTCCGTGGACACACTGTGTAGACACGTGAATGAGAAAATGAGCAAGACAACCTTCAAACTCATGACAGACTATCTATAAAAATAGATGTGATGCTTTTGATTTATGAGAAATCGTTTTAGTTTTACATAGTTTAACATCAAGAGTAAAGAGAACTTTTTTTTTTACCATGACTGTGACTCATAAAGAAAACTAATTTTTTTTTTATGTTTCTAACCATGTTGCTTAACATGCATCATGTGAGATTAATATGTACACCGTCATCAATAGCTCCTTACAAATCAATTTAACTGTTATAACCTGTAAAAAAGTGGCTGGCTTTCAGCTTGTTCAATAAATGGTTTTTATATGTATTTTATATTTCTGTTCATTTTTGCTGTGTTATAGGATATCAGACTTGAATATTGGCCGCTTGATACGAGGAGACCTGAGCAAAGGCTTTGTGCCTCCTAAAGTCAGTGCTGTTTTGCATCTGCTGGAGAAACATGGTGAGTTTCTGCACAAGGAAATCAGTCTGTCAGTTGAATTTTGTTCTGGTCTTCACGCAGCTTCAAGGCACACAGGGATCATTGCAGACCCATGTAAACTATCGACCCAAACCCTACAATGAGACTGCAGCCAGTGTGTTTGAAATATTTGCATATGCTGTTTGCATATACTGATTCCATCTGTGCTTTGATTGGATAGTGTATCTACGCTGGAAGTTCAATACAGTTAAAATCAAACGACAAAGAAGCTGAACACATTATTGCTAAAACTACTGTATCTCCTGTCTTAATCTTTTATTCAGTGTAGAATACATAAATATCATTTGTTTATGCAGCCCCAGGGGTTTTCCGGTGGTCCATTCGTCCTTCTGTTACGAATCTTGTCACCAAAACTGGAGCTGACTGGTTTGCTGGACGTTTTCTAAGCTTTGTGTGGTCAATACCTATGATAAGTAGAAGAACTGATAATATTTTCAAGTTCACAGGGTCAAAGGTCAAGGTCACACAGAGCCATTAATGGAAGTTCTTGCCAGCATCGTGGGAGCTTACTGAGTTGCTGAATGCTAGTCAGATTTTGTATACTTAATTACTATCATGGGTAGAAAGAGTGATACTGTTTTTGGGCCTATGTGGTCAAAGGCCAAGGTCACATTGGGTCATGAGTAAGAAATATTGTTACCACCCTAATAGCTGACTGGACTCCTAGACCCTTGCTAATGATTGTATACTTAATCACCATGTTGGGCAGAAGAATTTAGAACATTTTTGAGGTCTTTGCATCTGTTACAAAATTTATCATACAGGTGCTGACTTGTTTGCTGGATCTTTTCCAAACTTTTTGTGGTTAATACCTACAGTGACTTGTAAAAGTATTGCCTACTCCCCTGGCAATTTTGCTATATTTTTGTGTTACAAACTGTATTTGAAATGAATTTTTTTTTATGTAGTGCATGGTGGTACTAGTGACCTTCAGAAGTCACATAATTGGTTAAATAAGGTCCACCTGTGTGGAATCTAAGACTACTTTCCCACTGCAGGCAAAAATGACCCAAATCAGATTTTTTTTCTTTTTTTCTTTTTTTTTTTAGCCTATATGTGACTCAGATCTGATTTGTCTATGACAGTCTGAACAGCACAGATCCGATTATTTTCAAATCGGATTCAGGCTGCTTCCATACATGGTCCAAAATCGGATGCACATTCGATATTTTTGAAAGCATCCTCAGTCTAAAAGGTTATGTCGCATTTCATTCGACTTTTACATCATTGACATGGGACAGACATCATAATTCTGCGTTGGAGGAGGCGAGACGTGGCAAGATCAAATGGCAACAATGCACAAAACAAGCATGGCAGACAGCGTTCATGGAGCTAGTCAGTGGAAAGAAAGTGAAGTTTTACTTACACGCTGACATGTGTAGCATCCGTATTTACTTGTGTTAACACAGCACGCTGCGTCTTACATCATGCTTTCTTCTGCACATGCATATCACTTCAGAGCCGGAGACTGTTTACCCTGGATTCTGATGGCTGTTGCATTCAAATTATAATGCGAACAACCACGCAAAAAGTGAGAATTGATTGCAATGGGAACATAGTGTAAGTCATACTATGTTTGCACAGTCTAAGTGTATATATAAACCTGTTTTGAAAGGCTCCAAACTCTGCAACACCTCTAATCAAGAGGCGTCATTAAACAAGTGACACTGTGAAGACCAGTGCGTTCTCCAAAGTTATTAAGAAGTATAAATCAGGGTTGGGTTATGAAGAAAATATGCAAAACTTTGAAAATTCCACAGGGCATGAATCTGTTATCATAAAATGGAAAGTGTATGGCAGCACAATAAGCCTGCCTAGAGATGGGCAGCCATTAAAACTCACAGACTGGGCAAAGAGGGCATTAATCAGAGAGGCAACAAAGATGCCAAAAGTAACCCTGAAGGATCTGAAAAACTCCACAGCGGAGACTGGTCTATCTGTCCATGGGACCACTGTAAGTTGTACACTCCACAGAGCTGGGCTTTACCTTGCTTAATGAAGGTTAAAGCATGTTTAGAATTTGCCAAAAATGGGAACAGAACCATAACACAAATGTGAAACACGTGTCATACAGGCTCATAAAGCACATAAATGAATTAGTTAAGAATATTGTCTCCTAAAGCGAATTTTTATGCCTCTGACATGGAGATGTTATTTTTTTGGTTCTGTCTGCTGCAAATCTTATTACCACTACAGGAGTTGACTCGTTTGCTGGATCTTTATCAAACTTTGTGTGGTTAATACCTATGATGGGTGGAATATCAGATAACATTAATGAGATTGTGAAGTCAAGGTTTCACAGGGTCAGATTTAAGGCAGAGGCATACTGGCTGAGTTTTAGGCATTTCATTTTGAACTTAAGTTTGTTTTTTAAGTGTATTTTTACCTTTTATATAATAGTTTTAGCAGAGATGTGGGGACTGCTGAGTCCATATCGGGACTCAGTTGCTGAGAGTGTTTCTAGTCACTAATGATCATTTAAACATTTCTACAGATGCTTCTTTGGAAGGAAAAACTGTGTTGCTGGTTGGAGGAGAAGGACCGCTTCAGCTTGCCCTGCAGTGCCTGATTGAAAGAATTGGAATGGTCACTCTGAAGAGTGACTGGAACTCCAAGGATCTACAGGGAAAGGTGTGCTGGGGTGTATTGATCTGTGCTGTGCCTTAACAGCTTTCCCTGTCAAAATCACTATGTTAAGTAATGAATAAACCTATAATGCATGTGGGAGAACAGTATGCCACTGCTTCCAGAAATAATTCCAATTAAAACACACAATGCATAAAATTGTGAATCTCATAGTGCTCTGCAAAAGAGCTTTTCAGGAGCGTGTGTGCATGACAGAGAGTGACAGACCACAATAGAGAGGAGTTGATCAGCTGAGACAAGTGTCCTCTGGCTCAGATTGTTAATTACAGTGTGAGTGGATTGTGGGACAACTGAGCAGTATAATGCTCGGCACCATGTAACTTTGCTCAGTGTTGGTACACACTTGGTATGCATGCATTTCTAGAGTTGTAGTTTGGTCCATGTTAGCATGACAGTTTTTAAGTTTTTCGTTTGTTAGAAATTTTGTGTTTGAAAAATCCATTCACTTTATTTTAGAGTCATTTTCATTGTTTATACTTGCACATCTGTCATTTTTTGATGGCTCTAGTGAGAGTACTGTAATGGTACTTGCTGACCACGTGAGGTCAGTGTTCTTCTATAACATCTCACTGGAGCAGTTTTGCTAACAAGATGAGTCACGTTTTACCAGCAAGGTTTTTTTTGTTTTGGTCATGAAAGTTGTTTGTGACGGTCCTCCGACACAAGACATAACACACCTGTTTCCCTCTCCTTGATCTTCTGCACTTTTCTTGTTTTTCTTTTTAAATTCTTCATATCTTCTTGTTCTTTTGGCATTAGGGGTCTCTGCAGCGGATCTTGTATTATGCATCTGCATTTGCATTTGGCAAAGATTTTACACCGTCTGCCCTTCTTGACGCAATCCTCTCCATTTACCCAGGCTTGGGACAGGCACTAGGAGTACAGTTGTGTGTGTGTGGTCCCTGTAGCTGGCTTTTTAAAATTCTTCACATATTTCTTTTTTTTTCTCAGGTGATGCAGGCTGATGCAGTGGTCTTATTTGGTGCTGGAAATATGTATGTCCCACCCACCTGGGTTCGACCAGGGGCTGCTGTCATTTGCTGTGACCCAATCCTGGAGAAAGGTATTGCAGAATATTTTGTGTCAGTGTTGGCTTGTGCTGTTGTGAAAATGAAATGATCTTAAATTTTCCTGTTGTAGAGAATATTGGTAAAGTGACTTTTTAAAATTATTTGGAGTTGTAGTTTAAGATGTACTGTAAAGTTAAAGTTTTACATGGTATAGTGGGACAAATCATGTATTCTCTGTGGTGCTTCTACACTTGTATTATCTTCTGCTCTTGTTTATTCATGTATACGTACTTGTACTTATCATTTGCATTACTCCTACTGTTGTTTTTTTTTTTTTTTTTTTAGT
>VUQH01046399.1:31991-56312 GCA_015106775.1 Etroplus canarensis
GAGAATGAGAAAAATTACCAATCCACACACACCTAAAAAAAAAAAAAGCCTCAGAGCTAGTTCAGCATATGCTTATATTTACCATCATTGGCTAATCCATACTGTTTCTCTTCCATTCCTCTGCCCTCCACCTTCCTCCAGTGCTGGTTACACTATAGCCCCTCAGGGTATTATCACTGGGAGTGGGAATAGAATTCTTGTATTCCTTAAGGGATTAATATGTTTTTTTGCTTCAGTTTTCCGTATTCTTGTCTATATATAACTTTCAAATACTCATGTTTTGTTCCCTCTATCCTGTTTTTTTCTTAAACACAAATCAAGACAAAGTAATATAAAAATGAGTTGAACATGTTTATAGTTTATTTTTTTTCATCAAATCATCACTCTGAAACTAAGCCATGTTCATAGGACTCATATTTACTTGCTCATGTGATAAATCCAGTGACTGCTGTCTGAGGAGAGTTGCCAGTTTTCTTCCCAAGCCGTGATTTCTGCAGCAAAACATTTTATGCAATTAAAACTTTAATTTCTTGAGTCATAGATGAATTTTTTCAAAAATTCTAACTATATTACTTTATATTGTTGCTGTGATCATAATTTTCAATGCTGGTAAAATAAATAATAATTTTCAGATGCCCAATCTCCACTGTTCACTCTACAGAACTTCAGTTTGTTTCCTTAGTGGTTTCCATTATAACTCAATTTATTTTTTTCTCACACTCCAGACTGGGTTTGACATTGCAGTTGCCAGTGAGATCATGGCCATTCTGGCTCTGGCAGACAGCCTTGGGGACATGAAAAGCAGACTGGCACGTATGGTGGTGGGGACCAGCCGCTCTGGTCAGCCTGTCACAGCAGAGGACCTAGTATGTATAACTGTGTGGTCTTTTCATTCATAACTGTGGAAGTCTCAGTAAATATCTCGGATTTTTAAACCAAAAATATTTCGATGATTTCAGTTGTAGTTTGTAGCTCTCTTTGTTCTCAAGACTGTCAAGCAGAGTTAAAGAGGTATGAAGGTTAAGCCTTTATCCAATTTTCTTAGTTTATTTTTTTAAGTGGCCACCATAACCCACTGAACCTCATTTTGAGATATGTGCTGTATATGTTGTGACTGAGAGAAAAATCACAACTTAGGAGAGAAAGACAGACAAGCAAACAGACAAGTGAACAAAACACCTTTACCATTTTTACATCTAGTAGGAGACATATATAGTAAAGTAGACCTGGGTGATAAAATGATAACTATAATTATTGCAATAAAACCTTTTCTCTATGGAGATTTAAGGCATGGTTGATTTTAATGTCCATAAAACTCATGCCATTGATGTTTTTACAGACAACATTGAAAGCCAGTCATAATGAGAATATCGCTGCTTGACCCAATCATGTGGCTGGAAAAAACTCCATTCATGTCAGTAGTTTTGTTGAGCATGAACCAATAATGTGATTGGAAAAGAGTTACAGCCATGTTTATTATAGTATATAGTAGGCTAGCAGCAGCTGGACATGTTTGTCCTTCTGCAGCTGTGCCCACCACATCTCAGGAGAGAGAACAAGATACAAAAGAAAATGATAGAAAACCCAAGGGACAGCACTACTGAAGAAGAGACCATAACAGACATAGCCCAAGGCTCAAAGATAAGATGTATAATGTTCTATAGTACATGTGTCATGTTCAACTTCTGACAGACAATAAATGATATTCAAACTGAAATTTATTTTCTATCTTCGCATCTCACTTAGGAGTTAAAAGGAAATGTTATGCTTTACAGAAATGATTTCATTTATATCGAGATTTATATCAGTATCAACCAATATGATAAATATTATCGTGATAAGAATTTTTCCCATATTGTCCATCTCTATAGTAAAGTTATGGTGCCAATTTTACAACATATAGACTGCTGGAATAAAGTAGGAAATCCAGATGCAGAAATGTTGCTTTTAACATAAAGTGAATATATAAACATGCACAAGTGGAATTCATAGATAAGCCATTAACGGTTTGTTACTTTGTTACAAGACAAAATATAACGCTTGTCTGTTATGTGTGATTTCTGTATTAGCAGTGCATATGTTTTTAAATTGATTATTTATTCTGAGTTAGTATGCCAATGTTATTTTTCATATTTTAATCAAACATCAATGCCTGCCCAGTAGAAATATGTGTGTGTGTGTGTGTGTGTGTGTGTGTGTGTGTGTGTTTGCACTACTGTCCAAGTTTCTCATCTAAACTGTTCAGTTAGTCTTTTAATTATGTTATCGTTCTTTTTGTATTGGCGAGCTCAAAGTTTTCTCTGGATCTTGATAACCTAACCACCCTAATTTTTTCTGTCTTCCTCTCTGTCAGGGTGTGAGTGGAGCTCTGGCGGTGTTAATGAAAGATGCTATCAAGCCCACGTTGATGCAGACCCTTGAGGTGAGACCTGTGCACAACCCCTCTTAAATAGTCGTTATCCTGCTCAGCTGAGTGTTTTCTGATGAATATCTTGTAGAATAAATAGGTTTCCTCTGCTGCTGCAGAAAGTGTTCCTCTGAGAGCCTTAAAGAAAGGATGATGGATTGACTTTTTACTCTCAGGCCTCTTTATCTTAATGGCAGTTTAGCTTGGTGGACAGGTGAAGCTCTCAGGCAGAGGATCCACCCGATCCAGTTTCATGCAGCTGTGATGACGATAACATAACTCTGCCTCTCACAACAGCTGGCTTCCATTAGACCTTTGAGATTTAACGTTAAGATGAATTAGATATGTGAGCACACAAGGGCATTGGCATTTTTCCATGTGCACCATAAAGCATATATACCCTGATACATCTGTATCTTTATATCCCTGTGTGCTAAAGGAGAACACCCAAATCTAGTCCTTGCAGTTATGATTATTAATCAAATCATTTTAACTGTATGGAAAGCAAGGCATTTTTAATAATTCTAGGCTTTTTGGGATTATGGTTTGTTAAAAAATATTTAAAATTGATTAGTATAATTAATCAATAATGAAAATAATTTATCATGTTTGTTGTTTGTTTAAAGGGACATTTATCTGTGTGTATTCAAATTTCCAGCCTTATAAGATTGAAAAACTTACTCCACACTAAGGACATGATTCATGTTGTGGTGTCCCAAGTTTACACTGTGTGATTTTAACACCTAGTTTATTCCCACTGTTGTTGCCCTTGTGCACGACGGCACTCACCAAAAGTGATGTCACAACTGTTGGTGCATGCCGTGCTTTGGTGTCATTTTGGCTGGTAATCCACCTCTTGACTACTGGCCTGGTTGAAAACTCAAGTGTATGATCGTTTTGAATTTTACTGCCATTTCAATGATATATCAGTATGGGGGTTCAGAGATTTTCAGGTTATACTATAGAGGAGTTTGCTGCAGCAGCTTAAAAAGATGGCACATTTTGGAGAGTACTCGCCATTACTTTGCTTCCTTTTTGACTTTTTCTATTGCTCTATCAGCAATGATGCCAGGACTTTTTCTGAGCGGCAACATCTATTATTCAGGAGAAGACTACTGCAAGTCCAGCGTGTCCTCAAGCAGTAATATAAACAGTGATAGTGGTGACCATAAGTGATGCTCAAGGAGTCATCACTTAAACTGTTCCAAAGCTGGGAACCATCTTTGGCTGATTAAAATTATAGGATAGTATACAAATGGACATTAGACATTCAACACTGGATTTCATGTATTTTTAATAAGTTCTAACCATCATGTGGACAGCATACTCATCAGGCCTGTTTTGTAAAAGTGTTGCTTGTCTTGTTGTTATAGCATCAAAGCAGTCTGTCATTTTTGATGTTGACATTCTCACACACTCAAAATTTCAGGAAGTCTGCCCATGAAAAAAATCATCAGCCAGTCTTCTCCTAAATTTATCTAATCTTTTTACACATCTCTGGACTGCTTTCAACTCACTTTCACTTTTAGATTACCTGTGGGCAGTGGGCACTCAAGTGCCTGCTCTCCTTAAGTTTAATATTGGTGGTAAAATGGAAGTCGTCGGAGTTGGACACCCAAACAAAATTTCCGCTTGCACCTGTCCTACTTGCTAGATTTAACTTTCCTGCAAATGTGTACACTATCCACTATCTGAACACTATCCAGAAAGCTTTGAGCCGCAGCTCGCTGACGTGCTGCTCCATCGACATTACGAGTTCAGCCAACTCCAAGGCCATCACCTCCTAGAAGTTTGTGAAAGGCTACACCTACTCTGTGACAGGTTCAGCCTGTCACAGAAGGTTTGCCTTTTTGACACACTTGAGGAAACCAAGTGCTTGTGTCACCAAGACAAAGGTTCAAGGAAATGAGATAAAACATCCAGGAGGCAATATAAAAACAGCAGCATCACTGGAAAAGGTCAAGGGGGTTCAGGAAAAGCTAGTCTTGAAGGGGAGATGTTAAAGTGGGTATTCAAATTTTTTTCTTTTTTTAATAGGATGATTTCTTTAGCTTTTTGAGCACACATACATTTTTCTTGTGTACAGACTGACAGTCGATGGTCAAAGGTTTACTGTACAAACAGATTGTGTTTTTGTGCTGGATTGCTTTAGGTAATTTAGGTTTACAATGAGCACAATGTTAACAGTTATGCTTTTGATAAACTTTTTGTTTCTCATTTCAATATGATGTAGTATTTTCATTTTTGTTCCTTGTTGGTTTTGAACGGAAAGCTTGATTATATGGCTATTGGGTGGGGAAAAT
Organism: Etroplus canarensis; assembly: GCA_015106775.1. Taxonomy (NCBI): domain Eukaryota; kingdom Metazoa; phylum Chordata; class Actinopteri; order Cichliformes; family Cichlidae; genus Etroplus; species Etroplus canarensis. The sequence continues at coordinate 36,702 of VUQH01046399.1, forward strand.
AAACATACACTGTCCCAGATTCTGTGTTTTTTGAGAGTGCAGAGGGGGTGGAGTGTTATGGAGCAGAGATTTGGTTACTTTTTGTTTTTGTGAGGAAGCATTGCAGCCCTGTTGTGTGAAACCATTTCCTTTGTGGGTTTCCTGCGATTCTGGTCAGGGAACTGGTATCGGGATCAACTGGCCCTCAGAGCTCCATGAGAATTTTCCATCAAGCTTGACCGTCTTTGCCCTTTGTGCCCTCTTCACTTGTGACAGCGGTGAATGCAGATACACTCATGAGAATAGAGCTGGCATATTATAGCTGGTGTGTTTGCATTGCAGTTTGCATTCCATGTTTCAGATGGGACAGGTTTGGATCAGACATAGTTTAAGAAGAAAAGGGATGGTTTTCAAACCCACTCCCTGTGTACGTGTCTGTTAAGCAGACCTCAGTCATCATCCGAGCTTTTCAAACATCCTGTCTACGTGGAGTTTCACAGACTGACTGCTTGCATCTTTCCTGGGGGGGAGGAAGTAGACCATAGTATAGAGAGCAAGGTCTGTGTGTACATGCTCTCTGGTTTGAGTCATTGTGCTGTCTCAATATAAAGGCTGAGTATTTTATCAGTTTAGCACTGTTCTCCAGTTGACGTAGTGGACAGTGAAAGGGATGCACAAGATGCGGAAATATTGACATGATCTTCATTTTCCTGTTTTTATCTCCCTTCCTAATCTGCGTAATCTTCATATTAAAAAGGTGGAAAGGTGACGCACTGTATTTTCATTTATTTCCACTTTCAGTCCCTTGTTGTTACTGATTTTCCACCTGAATTGTGTTTCCTCATTGACAGATTTTGGAAAGAGTGAAAATTTTGAGCTGGGTCATGTTAAAAGTTCAGAGGTTGGAAGCACAGATGGAAATCCATGTGATGCTTGATGTGCATGAACCTTCTACTGAAACCAAAAAGGATGTTTTTGATTAGATATTGGTACTTATACTTTTACATTTCATTTTTTTACTTCATATAGTCTCTTTATTTAGTAAACACTACGAGTTCATGAATGGCAGCTTTTCTCATGGCCTTGTTAAAGAGATGATTTACTCCTCCGAGAGGTGGCTGTTTATGCTGGGTGAAGGAGAAGTATGCAAACAAAAGCCCTGAAAATTAGGCTAGGCCTTCCCATCCTTCCTTTTTCCTCTCTTTTAAGGAATTCATATTCAGTGTAACAATAGGTCAACTTGCTTCCCCAGTTTTTTTTTTCCTTGGCCAGTTTTCTTTTTGAGTAATTGCCTTTTTTAAGAGTCTGTCATGAGTGCTGCAGAAAGGTTTTTTTTCTTGATGAGTGGACCTTTCTCTGGCAGCCGTATTCTGTCATGCATTTTCTTTATCAGCCTGCACTCTGTAAAACAGATCTGAATTATTCAGAGAGGATACATCTGCTGCTTTTAGAGTACAGCAACTGTAAGTCTGTGCAGCAGCAGTAGCTTCGAGATTATTTCAACTATGGATGAAACAAAATAAAAAGTCATTATTTTTATTTTCTATAAAATGTCAAAAATAGTGAAAGTTCCCATAGCAATTCATGAGGATGCAAGCAATACATTCAGTCAACACTTCTCAAAAAATGGTGATGTTTAGTTTTTGATGTGGCAAAACGTGGGGGGGGCTCAGAGTAGAGCAGTGGCTCTACTCTGAGCCCCCTCAAAGGTCTGAACTCTTCACCCTACCTTTAAGGTTGAACCTAGACTGCCTTTGGAGGAAGCTCATTTCTGCTGCTTGTGTCTGTAGTCTCATTCTTTTTGTTACTACACAGTGCTTGTGACCATAGGTGAGGGTAGGAGAGCTAATGGAAAGATTAATTCTTCCTGTGTTCATATATTTTTAAGTCATTTTGTAAATATAAACTCTGAATAACTGCACTGGCAACTTAAATGCATTGAGGTGCTCCTTCAGTTTGTTTTTCCAGCCTTTACAGAGTACTCCAAATTAACAGGGGAAGCAAGCCTAGCTCACATTCAAGTTGGCATGTCAGTCAAGGACCTCTTAACTTCTGCCTACTGTTTAGACAAACACTGCATCAATATTTATCCTGGAAGCTGGATTAAAAGATTAAAAAATTTTCTATGAAAGGAGTAGTTGGTCAATACTGAAACTTGATTGATGAGTTGCTATGGGTTACAATGTTTTCTCAACTCCTCCTTTGTTTGTGTGCCCCTCTTAATTGTTGTAGGGTACGCCAGTGTTTGTCCATGCTGGGCCATTTGCCAACATCGCCCATGGCAACTCCTCAGTGCTGGCGGACAAGCTGGCTTTGAAGTTGGTTGGACAGGATGGTTTTGTGGGTAAGTGCACCCAGTCTGTGGATACAGATAACACACGCACACAACCACAAAACTAGTGATGACAGACAACAAAATCTTAGCTGTCAGGTCTAGAAGTCCTAGATGTTTTTAAACTGAAGGCTTAAGCTTCTTTAGCATTGAATTATAACACCTAATTTAGTCCAACCATGAACTTCAGCTTGGTCCCCTGCTGCTGCAAACTTTATCAGTTCTGGTTCTGGCTCTATTAAACCTTCGTCATTGGTATTTTTATTCTGCTTTTCTGTAACTTTCTAAGAAACTGGTCAAAAGATTGTGTTTTAAAATAAATTTAAAAAAATATTGCAGAGGAAGGAAGCAAGTTGATAAGCTTAAGAGCCTATGGAATGCTTTAGAGTAAACCACACTAATCCCTTCAACGTCAAGGCATACTTTAGTATTTCCATTTTTATCTGTTTATCCATACTTCAGCTCTGTCCCTGTCCATGTGCTTTGGCTGCAAAAATGTTTGGAGTGCATGCATTTATGTCTGTGGTTTTGCCAGGTGCATTTGATGTACATGAAAACCTCCTTTAGGAATATATTTATATATTTATGTGACACATATTTAATATGCAAAGGCTTTAACAGGTCTATGGGGAAAAGGTCGACTGCTTTGGGAAAACCCAGCATTTATTCAACCTGTCATTTGTGAGTTGGGCAAATGTGTAGGCAGAGAGATAGATTTCACAACATGAAGCATAAAAGTATGTGTATGTGTCCACTTCTTTCTATCCCACTCATTTTCCAACTGTCTGTCTTGTTCCCTCCCTCTCTTCCCTGTCTGTGTGTTTGCTACCTGACTCTCAGGTATGCCAGGAACTCAGCCTCCCTCCTTTTTCTCCTCTGGCAGCTGGGATGCATGTATCTTCCTCTTGTTCCTTCATTCCCCTCAACAAACTAACAGTAGAAACTTGTGAACATTTAAGACAATAAACATTTCTGTAGATATAATCTGGTGTAACAAGTCAGCTTTTTGTATAATGTCATACAGTGAAGTTCAGCAGGAGAGGAAGCCATTTGTCTGATGATGATGATCAAACTGTGATAATGTTGATAAGTTTCCATTTTACAGAAAATTGTTTAAACAGCAAAGTATAGGCCAAAGATGAAAACAGAAAAATAGGGCTTGATATGATTTGTATGCCTTAGTCCTTTAGGCCTTAAAGCCCCAAAACCATCAAATCCACACTTCAGCGAAGATTGTCCCTTCATTGTGTGTCATTGCAATGTACAGTAAAGATGGTTAAAAGTAATACGCTCTTACTGTATTAAAGCTAGATTAAACTCCCATTAATCACATTCCCATTAAAAACTTAATTCAAAATTTTAAATGTTTCTGAAGAGTTTCAGGAAGATTGCAATGGAGTAGTTTTGCCAGAAAAAGAGGGGAGAACACATTGTTCCATTTTGCTGTATGAAAAATATAAAATGGGACATATTTTGAAGTGTAAGTATTCTTATAGAAGACTGCTAAATAATTTGACTCCTCTTTTTTGTTTCCAATTAAATCTGGTAAATTTGGGGGTTTGTTTGTCTGGAGTTTATTTGTTCTCATCATTGTTGTTGAAAATTATTACTGCTACTGATAGGAATAATGACCAAAAATGCAAAAGTTAAACTGAAGTTGTTATAAACGACAATTAAGCTGAGAAAACTATGTCTGGCACTCATGCACAGTCGGTACACCCGAGTCTGTTTAATTGTTGGGGCCCTGTTGTGAGTGAAAGTTGTTCTCATGGGCCAGAGGAAGTACGTGAACTTTTTATGAACTTGGGGGTTCTGCGCTAATGCTCACTCATAGACCTGCTTCATCATTCTTAGTATTATTGTGGTGTTTTTCAAGTCACTTTGGAATCTGGACTTGAAATAGAGAAATGCTGCTTTTGGGGAGGGCTGCTGGAAGATGAATTCCACATGCCAGATGTCTGTGACTCTTGTACCATTAGCTGTCTGGAGTCCTGAATACAGATAACGCCGTTATACTTACTTACTGTAAAATATCCCATATTGAAAGTCTACCTCAGCAGAATGAAGGAAATAATGGTTTTAGTTTTTAAATAAGTGCACATTAAGCAATCACAATTGACAACAGCATTTTAAAGATTTAAGAAATTTCCCCACTGTGGGACTATTATTATATCTCATCTTATAAACAGTTGATTAATTTAAGAGGAAACTCATTTATATTGTTGAATTTTAATTCTTTTAAAATTCTTTTTCAGTTAGTTATTATGTCAGAATCAGCACTTTATAATTGAAAAGACAATAATGAAAGTGGAATTTAGCTGCAAATGCATAGTAAATACAGCCCTCACATTGTATTATAATTTTATCTTAGAAGTATTACCAATATTATTTGCAGAATAAATGGTTTTTTAAATGAGGGATAAGTTGCAAATTTTGTGATCAATTTATTGTTTACGTTAAAAAGGTCAAAATATTGGCTGCTTTTCTCTAGTTTGACAAACAAAAATCAATGCCATCTGAAGACACTTGATGGAAATAAGATCAGCATATACAGTTAGGTCTAAGTTTTCAGACAGTTACACATTTTTAAAAATGTTTCCTCTGTACACCAACGCAGGCGATTTTAGATCAGGGAAAATATGATTGAAGTGTAGACTTTCATTTTTAATTCAAGAGGTTTCCAAAATAATTCGATTTACAGGAATCACAGCCATTTTTATACACAGCCCCGCATTTTCAAAAGTAATAAAAATCTTTTTCTGTCAATAACTGCCTGAAGTCTAGATCCCATGAACATCACCAAATGCTGTGTTCCTTCCTTGAGATGCTCTGCCAGGCCTTTACTGGAACTGCCTGCAGTTGCTGCTTGTTTGTGGGTCAGTTTTGTTTTCAGTTACTGAAAAGTTGCTGTATTAAGTTGAGATTAGGTGACTGTATTGACTATTGCAAAACATCTCTGGTTTGAGAGACCCATTACTCATTTTCACTGTGAAGGGTCATCTGATCCATTTTCCAGCATTTACCTGATTCTGAGCAGAGTATAGCCCTGTGCACTTAAGAATTCATACTGCTACTTCTATCAACAGTCACATCATTAATAAAAACTAGTGACCTGGTTCCACTGGCAGCCATACATAGTTATGCTTTGGATCATGAGCTGTTCCTTCTTCCTATCATTCTGGTACAGTTTCATTTTGGTTTCATCTGCCCAAACATTCTTTTCCAGAACTGAGCAGCCTCGTTTAGATGTTTTCTGGTAAATTCTAACCTGTCCTCCTGTTCTTGAGCGTAACCATTGTTTTGCAGCTTGTTGTAAACCCTCTGTAGTTGCATTCACGAAGGCATCTCTTCATTGTAGACTTTGACATTAATACACCTACCTCCTTGAGAGTGTTTGTGACTTGACTAGATGTTGTGAAGGAGTTTTTCTTAACCAAGTAAAGCCTTCTATGATCATCCAATTTAGTTGTCTTCTGGGGTCTTCCAGGCGTTTTGGTGTTCCTGACCTGGTCAGTGTGTCCTTTCTTTTAAGAATGTTCCAGAGTGGTGTTTTGACCACTACTGAAGTTTTTGCTGTCTCTCTGATGGGTCCATTTTTTTTCAGCATAAAAATGCCTCCTTTACTTGCATCCACATTTCTGTAGACTTCATATTAAGCATTTTAATGAACAACCACCAAATCCAAGTTCACTACCAACTCCAGATCTTTTTATCTGCTTAGTTTGTCATAAAATAATGAAATTGTTAGGAAGTTGTCTCATTTCTTTTAAGCCTCTGAAAATGGGAGCGTATATGTAAAAATGGCTTTAATTCCATAACAATTAATGCAATTCTTTTGTCAAACCCCTTGAATTAAAGCTGAAAATCTGCACTTTGATCACTTGTTGACTGATCTAAAATCCACTGTGTGGTGTACGGAGTTAAAATTACAAAAAAAATGTGTAATTGTCCCAAAACTCATGGCCCTTAACTATAGTATGACCGTTCAGAAATCGTGTTAATTGTGGTTGATTGCAACAAAACTCGCACATAGCTTTACTCTGAAGTGGCTTGGAAAACTAACAGCACATGGATGGTCTTGTAGCCTACTTTGCATTTTTTTTGTGTGTTTTCATCGGCAGCTGTGCTGATACCAAAGCTTTGGCATGCAGTTCCAACAGCCCATACTCTCCCTCTCTCTGACCCTACTCACAACAATATCGACCTCTTCCTTCCCTCTCGCTCTTTGGACAGTTCAGGGTTGTCACACAGAACAGGAAGCTTGCAAGTGTTTCCTTAGGACATCCTCTGGGGTTACTCTTCTGCTTGGTGTAATGCCGTAGAGGGAATCTGTTTTTTTGTTTTCTTTCTTTCACATTTTCTTTCATGCTTTACTGTGCTGTGTTGAGCATTTATTCTTTTGTACTCACTTTCTGGGAGATCACAAAGTCTATGGAAATATCCACAAATACTTTACCTATGAATCAGTTTTTTATTGGCACACTGGTTAGTTATACAGAGCCAAAGCTCTAGTGTGGTGTTAATGAAAAACATTACACTCTGTTAGTAATATGTGGCCAAATAAAAGCTAAGTTACATTCTTGTACACATCCCACAGGCTTTATTTTTCCTCTTTGAACAGATAAAACTTTAAAGGTGCAGATTATTAGGCCAAGCTTGACTTAAATTTGTCATTCATATTCCAACTAGGAAAAAAATGTTCTTTTCAGTGTTATTTTACAGACACTTTTTTTGATAAAATCTCTGAAAGATGTGTTTCATCAAGTTTCAGACAGAAGTACTACTAAGCTGTTATTTACAAAGGCATCATCAGTTGTCTTTTTAAGTAATATTTTCAGCCCCTTTCTTCTTTTTTGATTCATACTAAATTTATTTTTGGATCCACTACAGTTTAGCCAATAAAATGCAATGGGGATCCATTATTTTGTCATCTTGAGCCATAAACCTTAAAATTAAAGACAACAAAGGGATTGATATATCTCACTTTGCATCTGATAAATATAGAATATATGAAATTTCACCTTTTTTAAATGAAATTGCAAATACAATAAAATAATGATAATCTTCACTAGAGTTAAACATTTTTCAGATGCACTCATATAGTACCTTACTCTGATGTTAGGCTTTAACCAGCCACTGCAACTGGCACATTGTCATCCGTCTTTCTACCATTACAATCTATGGTCTTTTTTGCAACTTTTCACAGCTTTTCTCTGCATAAATAAAATATGTGCACAGATGCTTACGCACACAAGTTTTTATAAGGCATAAAATTGATCAAAATGAACCAAAAATTTCATTTGGTCCCTGACGTGCTTCTGCGTCACATTTATTCTTTTAATCAAATGAACTGTTAATAGGGTTAGCTGTGAGCTGCCCACACACACATGTTATTGAACAACATAATTCTATTCAGTTCAATTTATATAGCACCAGTTCACAGTTCACCTCAGCACACTTTATATTATAAGATAAATGTAAATGCATTTAACACAATCCAGCTACTGCTGCTGAGGGTGAAACTACAGGAAATGTCAGTAAACACATCTACCATCTCAGAGATTTCTGAAAGCCTGAAAGTATTTGAGATTGGGCAGTGCTCCATCTGATTTCATAATGTACAGTACAAGAAGAGGAGAAAAAAGGAATACAAGAGACAAAGAAGTGACTCAAGGTGAAAAAAAAGAAGTGAAAGCGATGGAGAAAGCACTGGACAAGAAGAAAAGTGGAAAGGAAAACAAATCAAAAATTGCAGAGATGAGAGAAACTGCTGATGAATTATGATCTGAAGACATTCGGAGGTTAAACAAATGAAGGCAATGATGGTGAAATAGCAGAAAGAGAAAGTGATGAGGAAGAGGGGAGGATCTGGAACTGGTTACAGAAGAAAAAGTCTGACAGTGACAGAAAGATGGAGGAGACTGCTGGTTCAGCTCTGGTTGAACAATAGTTTCTTCTTCCTCTTCTCTTCCTTCACTTTTCCTCCACTCTTGTTTTCTTCAACTTTTTTCCACCTGCTTAAATCTCAGCTTCTCAAGCTCTCTTCATCATTCTTCTGTCTATTTCCCCTGCTCTTACCCTCTTCCATTCTTCTCTAGACCCTATCTTTCCCCCCTTTTTATAACCTTAATATATCCTCTCTTTATCTCCCCTAGCATCTCTTGCTCTCCTTCCTCCCTCTATATCTGCCCTACTGACTTCCCTCTTCGCTCCATCCTTACTCTACTGCCCTCTATATTTATCCTCTCTTCCCTCCTTTCTTTTCTCCATCTTCTTCACCCTCCTTTTATCAATTACCCTCTATCAAATTAATCAGAACAAATCACAATCATCATTATCATAATCATCAGTCATTCAGCAATCAATCAGTTAAGATTTCTGCATGTATCTGCATCTCTGATAAGATATTTTCCTTCTGATGATTATGAATCTTTTAGGATTCTCAAAATACTTCCATAAGTCTGTTAATTATTGTTCAATGATGCATTAGTGTTATTATTAAGAGAAACTGAACCTCATCTCACCATCCAGAGCAAATATCTGATTAGAACCCATGTTTCTGAGATTTTTAAGGCTAAGTAGAATCACCTCAGTTTTTGTCTGAATTTTGAAGTTGAACATTACAGGCCATCCAGTCCTTTGTTTTTAGTACATGCCAGTGTTTTAACAGATTGATTTGTGTCAGTTCAGTTTGTGGAAGACTTAAGTAACCAGATGAAGGACTTGTATATTACTGGAACACCATTTCCTCTTTCTAGTAAGATGTTTATCTTGTCCGGTGCATAACATTTGATCATTTGGTGAGTTTATTTTCCCCAATAAGTCTGTTTTTGGCCTTTAAGTCTACGTTGTTCTGACCTGCCCACCCAGTTGGTTCAGCAGCTACAAAAGCTAATAGATCCTTATTAGAATTAGAATCAGAATACTTTATTAATTTCAGTGGGAAATTGCATGAATAATAAGTTTGTAATATGGATAATAATCCTTGAATGTTGAAACAAATCTGTCCCTTTGTCTGTGTGCCTTACTGTTATGTGGTTTTCATGGGACCGTCCGTGTGAACATCAGTTTTTTAATAATTAAATTTTCTTCTAAAATGATCCTTTTCTGACTAAACATCATCTGTATTTTGTGGACCAGCTTGTTTGATCTAAATGTTTAAAAAGATTACTTTTACATCCAGTAAGTGTTTGTTTGTTTTAGTCACTGACATGCTGGTTGTCTTGTTAATGATACTTAAATTAGCATTACTTTGACAAATGTCTTGTGAAATCAGCTGGTCTACACAGGGTCCATTTTTTACATTTTACACTAATTGAGGTCCAGCTGTTAGTAATGTACCACAACTTGTCAACATGTTGTCACATTGACAAACTCTTCTACATTATCTGGACCTGTGGGTAAAAATCCAAACAAACTTTGTTCATTTGACTGACAGAAAGTCATGCTGCATTTGAAGGCTTAATCGGTCTTCTCATGGTCACAAAGAGTTCATGAAGCTTTACACTTGGAAACTGAACTCCATGCATGTTTTGGTGCATTTTTTTCAGTATGACCTGTGGATTTAATTTTATTACTGGAATATTTTCAAAACTTTATCTTGGAATAAATATAACACAGCATTTAACTGAATAGTAAATACAGCATACTCATTTCTACTTTCAGTACATTGCACAGTCTAGCCTGCATATATCAACATATTTGAGTCATTTGCAAATTGTACAAGGTGACGTTTTCATCACAAAAAAAATTATCAAAGATCACAAGGAAACAGTCTTGGAAGATTGTATTTTTTTGTGTTTCTTCATGTAGTTTTTGTTTTTCTTCCAGGGCTGAAATAATGGCTTTCCCACCAGACTAAACAGGCAGTACTAGGAAAATGCCTGTGATTAAAACCTACCTAAACAGCTTTAAAGTTTAATTAACCTCACACTTATGCTTAGATTTTTGTTTTGGCAAACCAGCATGTGATTTAGTACCGTGCTGCTGCACACATGAGCACCGTCCCACACACAAGTAACAGGAAACCTTGCCTTAACAGGGCTATCATTTCAGGTGGACTATTTGCTTTGTTTGGAGCCTATTCAAGAGGCCTGTGTGTAGGGCTGTCCATATCACAGGCCCTGTGTCTCTTTGAGAGCCCCTACAGTGTACCCATTACTTAGTGCTACTTTTCAGAAACTGTTCCCATGTATTGCTCTGAGGTCACATTGGGTTAAGCATGGTTTTAGATATTAAACACACATGAAAATGAGTTATTTCAAGCAAGATGATACTATAATTCCTTTGCCCAGTGCTGCTGTTACAGCTTCCAACATCACTGAACCACAGTATGCTCACACTGTGTTTATATGCTGACCAGAATTTTAATATGTAACCCAATAAGTCACTGGTTGGTATGTTAATGTGCGTTGTGCTTGTTTTCTCACAGCGACCGAGGCAGGTTTTGGAGCGGACATTGGGATGGAGAAATTCTTCAACATCAAATGTCGAGCTTCAGGTTTAAGGCCCAATGTGGTGGTCTTGGTTGCAACTGTTCGAGCGCTGAAGATGCATGGTGGTGGCCCAAATGTAAGCTGACGTAATCTTGCTACAACATAGTCAACACATGGATATGTATACATTCTATTAAAATCTACAGCTGAACAGTGGCTACCTTGCATCATTCAGGTTATTTTTCTCTCCGCTATGCCACTGTGAAATACTATAAAGCAGTGTAGAAGCTTTTACCTATAAATTCTCCTCTGGTGCAGTTGAATTAAAGAGTCAATTACTTAAATGTTTCTGAAAACCTAGAGTAGCATGTGATGCCGTCATGTTCACAGTTGCAAACACCTAACAATAATATGCTTGTAATGGTAATGAAAGGACTTCCTATGCTGTTAACAAGCTGTAACTCAATAGAATTTAATGAATTCACAGTCTATGGTAACTCAGGGCATTCCTTTTTATGGACTTTTCAACTAACTAAAGCTCTTCTTTATGATGCAACCCAAACCGATTGAAATTTTAGTTATTGGCTTTTGAACTGCAAGCTAACCTGCCACACCACCTTTACTGTATGCTTAAAGTGTATGTTCCATTTTTATTTTTGTGGAGTCCTCTGTAAGAGAAAAAGTAACCTGATTAGTCTGCATTCATACAGTTAAAACAATTATAGAAATCTGCTTTGGATTTATTGGTATTTATTGGTCTGCATCCTGTTTGTTGAAATTAATCTTCCAGATTAATATCTGTTTACAGACTTTTAAATGAAAACGTTAAGAATTAAACAAGAAAATAGCCCTTCCACCTTTTATTAAATGTGTCTAAAACCAAAAATTATTTGGAAAGTCAAATGCTATATTGTCAAATGTGATATGTTGCTTAAGTGTGTAGTTAGTTGTTCTCTTTGTACGTTTCTAGGTATCTGCGGGTGCACCTCTTCCCAGAGAGTACATTGAAGAGGTAGGAGCCATATAAATACACATAAGCAATTTCCCCCCAGGGATTAATAAAGTATTTTGATTCTAATAAGCATGCACAAATATACATACACTATATAAAAATGTACTTGGCCACGCTGTTAATCATTGAATTTAGATGTTTCATTATGTCCCAGTGCTGCAAGTATATAAAATCAAACACTTAGCCATGCAGGCTGCCTTTACAAACCTTTGTGAAAGGATAGTTCATTCTAAAGACATCATTGAACTCAAGCATGGAACTGCCACCATTGCAACAAGTCAGTTTGTGAAATTTCTTCCCTCCTAGATATTTCAAAATCAACTGTAAGCGTTTTTATTTTTTTTTTAAATCAAAGTAGAAGCATTTAGGGCCCTGTCGCGCCATGACAATTTAACAAGCTTGTGTCGACGCATTTAAATTCCTCTAAAATGCTGGCATGCACAGAACAATGATGTTAAATGGACGTGTATATATATTGCTAACATACATAGAATGTAATACGAATGAATGCTAGTGTATTGCCACATTTGCAACTTGAACCCCATTTATACTGCCTTCCTTAAACGCAGCACATACGCAATTAAACAATAGCTGTGTGTTAGAAACACGTTCGGTACGACGGGAACACGTCAAATATGTCTACAAATGTCAATATCTGTTGGAGGTAAATTTGATATATGTTACACAAATGTTAAAAACATGTTACTCATAGGTTATTAATAAATAGGTTATTAATAAATACAGTTTTGGGTATGCTAGACATTATATCCATGTATTTCGACATATGAGTAACATGAGTCTCTGTATGCATAAAATACCTGCAACATATGGTCTGCGTATGCCAGACGTATGAGCCATACGCTGGCAAACATCGGAGATTTTGTGCATGCTCAAAATTTTCCAGCAACCTTGCCGCACTACCACGTACACCGGCGTACTACCACATACCGGCATCAGCACAAAAACTGTGCACTAGGAGCTTAATTTCACAGGTTTCCATGGCCGAGTAGCTGCATGCAAGCTTTACATCACTAAGCACAATGCCAAGCTTTGGATTGAGTGTTGTAAAGCATACTACCATTGGACTCTGGAGCAGTGGAAATGTGTTCTGTGGAGTGATGAATCACACTTTTCTATCTCGCAATCTCATGGATAAGTCTGGGTTTGGCGAATGCCAGGAAAACTTTACTTGCCTGCCTACATTATGCCAACTGTAAAGTTTGGTAGAGGAGGGATAATGCTATGGGGTTGTTTTTCTGGGGTTGACCTGGGCCCCTTAGTTCCAGTGATGGGAAAACTTATTGCTTCAGCTTACCAAAACAGTTTGAACAATTCTTAGCTTCCAACTTTGTAGGAACAATTTGGAGAAGGCCTTTTTCTGTTCCAGCATGACTGTGCCCTAGTGCGCAAAGCAAGGACCATAAAGGCATGATTGGATGCGTTTGGTGTGTAAGAACTTCCCTGACCTGTACAGAGCCCTGACTTCCGATGGCTTTGAGATGAATTAGAAATATGATTGTAAACCAGGCCCTCTCATCTAACATTAGTATCTGACCTCACAAATGCTCTTCTGGATGAATGGGGAAAGATTCCTACAGACACACTCTAAAATCTTGTAGATAGCCTTCTCAGAAAAATGGAAGCCGTTTTACCTGCAAAGGAGAACCAACCACATTTTAATGGCTATGGATTTGGATTTCATAAAATCACCTGTGTGAGTGGCCCAATATTTTTGTCCATATAGTGTATGTCGATGCAACCATGCACAAACACAAACTCACTCACACACACACACACACATTAAGAATAATGGAGAATTAGTGGGTTGTGGCATCACTTTTCATTAGCTTAAAATAATTAGCTGGGTCTGTTTTTATTGGGTTTAGTCCAAAAATTCAGGATGTTTTCAGGAAAAATTAAAGCATTTAAACTCATTAACATAACTATGTTTGGTGGTGTGATTGGGTGTTGTGTTTTGAGTAAACTGATGTTAGTCAAGCATTACTGTTGGTACACTTTCCTTTTCATGTGGGTCTGTGACCCTCTACTTTTGTGACATTACCTTAGTGCGTCTTAGTACCCATGACCTTCTGTAAAGAAGAACACGATGCTGCTCATGCAGTCATGCATAGTATTTATAGTATTTTTTGCATTTTGTCTGTAATTTAAGTCAAATTTGTGTGAACTTAGCCAAGAAAAGTTTGGGAAAGGAGACATAATGTGACACTATTTTATAAACTATTAAACTAAGTGAACAAAGCTACCTCAGGCTTCCAAGCTGTATTCTCACTGACATTTAATTCTCCACCTGCATGCATAGATACACTACCAACAATCATGGTTTGGATCACTTATTTTATTAACAGAACCTTTGCCTGTGGTTTCCACTTATTTAGACTTTAGCAGAGGTGGGGTCAGGATTCTTTTGGTGTGTGTCCAGGTCTGCGGGTGTACATCCATATCTGGCCAGAATCAGTGGTCTCTCAGGCAGGTTCAGCTGTGTAAATAATGAAGCAGTATAAGTTAATTGTAAAGCCTGTAATAAGAACCAGAAGTACTGAGGAAAGCAGAGTCCAGGAAATGGATTTATGGGACCTGTATGGCTTTACCCTTCTTAGCCTGTGGCTACACATGCATACAGTTGCACACATAGTGGAAGATTAGATTACTGTGGTTAAATCTAGTAGCTTCACAATAAGCTTGTATTGTGCTTGGGAGTAACTCCCTTTCTGCATGCAGAAGTATGCAGTTCAATAAGAGAACAATTAATGAAAATCTGTGCACAGCAGAAAACTAACGCAGTTACAGTGTACTACATTACGAGAGCAAATATAATAATGCAAAACACTAACAATACACTGCACCACAAAATATTTGTGATAACATGACAGAGTATATTAATCTGGACAATTTATACTAAATGACTGAATAGGAAGTGGGGGTATATAGACTTAAGTATTAACTGGAATCACAGATGTCCTGTCATAACCTTTAAATGAAATCTCTGTAAACTACTTATCAGTGAAACTGGGGTCTTCGGTATTTTTTCTCCCATGTTGAACTAGCAGTGTAATAAAACATTCTTCAGTATACTCATTGGCATTTAACATCTTGTGTGTAGGTTTTTTGTTTGTTGCATTTTTATTGCAACACTGCAGAAATGTTAGTATTAAATAACTATTATTTTGATGAGTTGAGAAACAAGGGAAGAGAAGAAGTGAATATGGCTTAGAATAAATGTATAGATGCCAAACATGACACAGTTCACACATGTTCATATGTTAGACTTTAAGCAGCACAGTCATTTTGTTTTGTCCAATTTATATAGTACTGATTTAATTAGTTCATGAAGCCAAAGGATCAATGAGCTGTTTTGTCCATCCAACGACAATTCACAAAAACTGCTAGTTCTAAAGTACTGGTCAGACTTGAATGAAATTTGCATATAATAATCACCTGAGTCCACACCCAAATTGTGGTCAAGGTCAGAGATGTCATTTATGGGCACTTTTCCCTTTTCGGAAGAATCGCTAATCTTAAGAGTGTTGGTCTGGATTGTAATGTTCATAAAATGAGTGTTTGCATGTGTCCTTCTGCCATCTATACATAAATGTCATCATTTGCTTTATTTATGGCTTGATTATGCCTTAAGCTGGGTTAGGGCTGGTCAAGAACTAGGGCTGAGTAGAAACTTAAAGGTCAATTCACAACATCCACTGTCACTATTTCTATTGTGCTGGCAGATTTTTTTTTTTTATGTTTTTCTTCTTTTAATTGGTAGACCTATTGCCAATAGTGATGTCATAGTTTGAATATTGCTTTGCCACACATGTTGCATACTGCTTGTAATTGTTAGATGGTGATGATCATGGTGTTATTGGTCATGATCATGGAGGGAATGGTCCTGTTGGTTATGTTCACATCAGGATTATGGTCAGTGCTCTGACATGGTGCATTCACATATTTTTAGGCATTTTATGGCCATGGTTTCTACTGACCATCTAGTCATAATAGTCCTGAACTCAAAAACTTTGGTGGTGGACGAGATTAATTTGTGCTGGATATGATTGTTTGTGAGCCTCCTTGTCTTCTTAGTTGATTTAAACCCATTAGTTTGTGCAATACTGCCAACCATTGACAAGAAAAGTTATCACTTTATTTCTGTAATTCGCATTCCACACTAACTTTTGAATTAGGATGGGTCTTGAGTCAGATGAACTACTGTCATTAATGTTCTGGTGTTTAAAGAAGTGTCATGAACAGAAACAGTCTTTGTATTTTAGGATTTCTAATACTGTATGTGCTTTAGCACAAGCTAGACTGTATTAAATAGGTGTGGTTTTTGACTAAGTAATAATAATAATAATAATAATTTGTTACCTCTGCTTTGTTTCATCCTTCTCCTCTAGAATCTGAGTCTGGTGGCCGGTGGCTGCCATAGCAATCTCAGGAAGCAGATTCAAATTGCACACCTGTTTGGGGTACCAGTCGTGGTTGCCATCAATGTCTTTAAGTAAGATCTGTCCACAAAAATTTTACTTTCTTACTTGTATACAATTATTCAAATAAAACTATAGTTGCTGTAAATGAAGCTAGTAATCATGTTTGATACTGTTTATATCTAAATGTCAGTTTATCAGCCTAGCAACCAAGCATTGCTAACAGCATTTCTTCCATTTTTGATCTTTTAGAACTGACACCCAGGCAGAGATCGACCTTGTGCGTCAGATAGCAAAAGAGTGTGGAGCATCTGATGCTGTCCCATGTAACCACTGGGCACAGGGAGGGCGAGGTTGCTTAGAGCTGGCCCAGGCTGTGAAGGAGACTGCCAGCAAACCCAGCAACTTCCAGTTCCTGTACAACGTAGAAGTGAGTCCATATAATGTAGATGGGACATCTTCTGTTGTTGGAGTGTAGTCATGCATTGAAGGTATTCTGCTGCCTTTATTTTTTTATGATGGGCAGTATTCATGTTTCTACTGCTTCTGTATTGGATCATTTTTTTTGCAGTAAATTATGTTGGTTTTAGGAGCTAGAGTAGGTTGAAGTAAAAAAAAAAAACAAGATCAGCTGGTTTGAGTTAGTAAGCCTAGAAGGATGTGACTTAAATTAACTGACCTTGTTATACTGTTTTTGTGTCCTTCTCTGTGGCTCCATTTGCAGTAAGCACGTGCCTGCATGCAAACTTTCTCAACAATAGGATTTAGTAGATATTAGATTAATAAATGCAATTTAATTCCCTTATAATAAAATGTTAATTCTATTTTTTTATATATCTATATATATATATATTATATATAAGTGTTTCATGTGCTAAATGCCTTAAAAGGAAAGTCAATTGGCATAAGTTTCTTGGTAGAGCAAAAGGTGGTATGACAGATAATATGCCATCCCTGTTAATGTTCCATCTTAGGAGCATGGATGGATAACTGCACACAATTACACCTGGCTTGTGACAGGACATGTTCTTCATTGATCTTGTGGTCTCATATCCAAGTAGTTAGGATTCTAAAGATAATAATGAAAAAAATATTCTTAGGAGGAGACGATTGATTTTAAATCCATTGTGGTGATATACAGAGGCAGCATTACGAAAATGTGCTATTGACTCAAAACTTATGCTTATGCTTCATTTTTACTCTGGTCAATTCTTTCTGTAGAAATCCAGGCATCAGCCTTTCTATTTCAGATGTTACATTTCCTGATCACTTTTACAAGTCTGAATACATACCCTGACATTAACAGATAATAGGCACACACAAGATTACGACTGTATGTGTGTCTATCCTGCACCTTTCTCCAAATACCCCCAAGACAGGATTGGTGTGGATCTAAGAGCAAATGACATTGTGTACTTGACGTCAGTCTGGTGGGCTGAAAATCAGAAAACCATCACTTTAACAGAAAAACGAGGTTGGCATTGTTACATGTCACTTCTGATAAGGGCTAAAGAGTAAAAGTTGAAAGTTTTAATTCATTTTGTTGAACTCTCGTTGACTCTGATGTCTCACTGATGTGTATTGACTTCACTAAATCTAATTTCCCCACTCCCCTTTGACTGTAGAGTTGTTGTGTATTTGTCTTTGATGTGCGTTCTTTCCCATAGATGCCTATCGTGGAGAAGATCAGGACAATAGCCCAGAAAGTGTATGGGGCTGATGACATTGAGCTATCTCCAGAGGCCAAGACCAAGACAGATTATTACAATCAACAAGTGAGATCACGCCCACTGCAGTACCTGGCTCACACACTCACAGGGTCTTGCAGCTCATCTCCTTTCTCTGTTTTCTCTGTCTCTCTCTCTCACTCACACACACGCGCACACACACACATACAATGACTGTTTTTCTTTCCTCTATAACCAGGGCTATGGTTCATTGCCCATCTGCATGGCCAAGACCCACCTGTCCCTGTCCCACATGCCTGACAAGAAGGGAGCACCCACTGGATTTGTTCTGCCAATCAGAGACATCCGTGCTAGTGTCGGGGCTGGTTTCATCTACCCACTTGTTGGAACGGTATGTTATCTGCAACGGGCACAGTTTAACAATGGCTTCAGGACCTATCCCTTGAAGTCACAGAGCTTTATGAAAGTGATTGGCTCCACAAACCTGCACAGACATGATAAGAAGCGCTATGATTTGCAGAGCATTGAGTGCAAACCTGAGCCATCTTTGTATAGGTTCTAAAGCAGAGGTCTTACTGGAAAAACCTGATACTATATCTCCATTTTTTTTGCATTTTACTCAATTAATTAGTGTTTACCTTTATGCACCATCACTTCAGTCACTTTAAGTTGGAGTAAAATTGAAAATGTGTTAGCATTAACCCCATGTGAAGGAAAATCATAGCATTATGGTGTGTTTATTGAAAAGCATGTTTTTTACAAACTTATTTATTTTGACCTTGTGCTGCAAACAGATGTATTTTCCTGTTTCTTTTACCTACATATTTGCCCATGCTGCTCTTTTCTGCTCAAAACATTAAACTAATTAACATGACATCCTTCCTTTACCCTGTCAAAACTAATATCTCCAGCTGCTCATTTTGATCATTTAGGGTTGATGGTGGGTGGCTTAATGAGTTTTGGAAGTTGTGGACAGCCTTGTCGCTGCCTACCCACATGGGGTTATTGGTCAGTGCAGGTGCTTTGTCCATTTATTATCATCATTCCTTCCTCTCATGAGATTGTCTCTGGACAGTACGTGTGGTTTTGGTCCTGTCCCCTGCTTTACTTGAACCATATATTACTGCTTAGGGCAAACTGGGCAGGCTGGAGCCTCTTGGTTGATGATGGGCTGGGCAGGCAGGAAGGAAGCGGCTTCCTGAGTGTTTTGCCTCCTGCTGTTTCACCAGTGTGCCCTCAGGGGCCGTCTTTGAAAGGCTGAGCCAGAGGTGTCAGACGCAGGGTGTGCTTGGAAAGGGTTGTAGTGTTGTGGCATGATGTCTGTCCACTCTCCAAAACCTACCTTTGATCTGCTATAGCCCATGGAGCCACTGGCACACACAAAACCTTTGAACTATGACTTCTAACCCAAAGGAAGTCTCTAAATTGAACTCTTTGGCCTAGTCTGACCGATTGACCCACTGACTGAAATTTCAAAAGTTCAAATTTTGGTGAGTTAAAGCTCAGCTTAATTTTGTTGCTGGCACCTGGTGCTCTATCCCCATATATACAAACAAACAGCAGAGATGAAACTGTGCTATTTTGTTTAAAACTGTGATGTTTCTGACTGTTAAAATGTAGACAGAAAACTGCCATGAGATAATATTTTGGATGGCAAAGGCATGGCACTTCTCACTACAACAAAACAAAAACTTCGGGGGGGGGGGGGGGGGGGGTTTTGGGGGGG
>VUQH01046403.1:0-17251 GCA_015106775.1 Etroplus canarensis
ATTCTCATTTGCTCTGACATGCACTGTGAGCTGTAAGGTCTTATATAGACAGGTGTGTGCCTTTCCTAATCAAGTCCAATCAGTTTAATTAAACACAGCTGGACTCCAATGAAGGAGCAGAACCATCTCAAGGAGGATCAGAAGAAATGGACAGCATGTGCGTTAAATATGAGTGTCACTGCAAAGGGTCTGAATACTTATGACCATGTGATGTTTCAGTTTTTCTTTTTTAATAAATTTGCAAAAATTTCTACATTTCTGTTTTTTTTCTGTCAAGATGGGGTGCTGAGTGTACATTAATGAGAAATAAAATAAACTTTTTTGATTTTGGCAAATGGCTGCAATGACACAAAGAGTGAAAAATTTAAAGGGGTCTGAATACTTTCCGTACCCACTGTACAATGATAAAGCAGCCACTGAGATATCATCTTTACTTTTCATCCATTCTCCCCAATAAAATCTGGTGTATATAGAAATACATTTAGATGATCATTTTTATTACATCACAGGGCACAGGGGTTTTCTGCTCCACGTCTGGTTCTAATAACTATTAAATCTCTGGTTGCCACTTCATTCTTGTGGGAGGATGAGGTTGTTGATGCGTCTGTTGCGGGTTTCGGTGGACTTCCACATTTTAAATGTACTAACTGTAACGTGAAAGTGCCAAATATCATTGGATACAAACTTCACAACTAGGTGACGCTGCTCTATCAGAAAGTGTTTGTGTAGCTGCTCCTGTACTGAGAAGCAAGAAAATGCAAGAGTTGCTCTGAGGCCAGGGTGGTGCAGCGGTTAGGACTCTTGAATTAATGCAAAAAGGTTCCGGTTTCAAACTTCCTGCTCAGGGGGACTTGTGAGTTTAACAGGCCATAGGTGTGCCTGTTGCTTTAACATACATAAAACTACTTAATTATTACGGAAATCCACGTTACCCATTCAGCTGATATCTGTGCTTATTTTAGACTTAGCCATCCACTGCTGTGTGTTGACAGTGACTCGCTGCTCTCTGGTTGGTATAAACTTTCTCTTCATGTTGGAAATCTGGTTCACTTCCTGCTGCCTCTTTCCATTTCCGCCGTTGTGTTTGCACAGAGGTGGAGAGCAGCTGCTACGCCTGCTGTACGCACTTATTCCATTTGTTCCCCACAGCTAGCATCATAATGAGTGGACTGTGCTGCATTAATCAAACGCAACATTTCCTCCAGCACACAACCAAGTGTGATTTCGATCTGGGATGTTTTGAAGCCAACATCATAGCGGTTATGTTTCTGCAACCTGTTGATAGCGTTAACAGTATGAATTAATTCTGGAAGGCTGTAAATGATTTTATTTTTTACAGTAAGTGCCTTTAAGCCAAAAGACCTGCTTTGGTTCACCTCAGATGTACTCAGGTGTGGTACACATCTGACATGAAAAACAGCTCTACCAAAATCATTAAGCGTACTAGTTTTGAGGATATAATGTGGACATAACTTGAAAATAGTTCTCAGCGTTGCCTGCTTCCTCAGAAATTTGCATATCGAGCAGATCTCAACACTTGGATCTATTCCATTAGAAGACAAAGGAGGTTTGAGGACAGGCAAGCATGTGATTAGTGTCCCCATACTTACCTGTGCGCTCAAAACAAAAGAAGCACTTCAAAAAGCTGGCTATAGGAATTTTACCATTTAGATTTTGGTCCACATTTATACTGTGTACTCCTCCACATGGCTGAAGTGTACTCACTGACTGAGTAGGGGCAGCTGTACTTGAGTGCAGTACCATCTAAGGTCTAAATCATCTCTGGTGATGCCTCTAACCATCTATTTTGCAATAAGTTCTTGTACAGCGCTGTGTAAAAGCCTTGAGGCAACCCTTATTCTTTATATTTTGCTTCCAAGGAGCCAGACTTAATTTTTTAAATGGTCTTGATCAATCCAAGCTCTCGGAAGGTCTTTAAACATGTTTCTTTGGACACTGGCTGCTTTTTCACTCATTTTCAGGAAGAGAAATTTGAAAACTTTTGGTTCAAATTGCTGTCTGTATTTTAAGACAACCTCCTGCAAAGCACGGTGGAGGCTCTGTGATTGTGATGCTGTGCTCCAGTGGTGCTGGATTTTGTCAAAATCAATGGGATTATGAATGCAGAAAAGTACTGTCAGATCTTGATCCACCACGCAATATCATCTGGAAAGTGACTGAATAACAACAACTTCATTTTTCATCATGACAATGATCCCAAACACACTGCCAATACAGTAAACGCCTACCTGGATAGAAAAGCACACAATGGAACACTATTAGTCATGGATTGGCCTCTCCTGAACCCAATCTTCAACATTATTGAAGCAGTGTGCCATCATTTTGACAGAGAACGGAACAAAAGGCAGCCAACATCCAAATGATCTTCAAGAAGTCTTGTGAACTATTCCTGACGACTGCTTAAAGAAATTCAAAGAAAGTTGCTTAAGAGAGTTTCGGCTGTGTTGAAGAATAAAAGTGGTTATAAAAATATTAACTTTCAAGCAAACTGTGCAAACTCTGCTTTGATGTACTATATTTCCATGTGCCTATGTTTGTGTTTCAATAAACTGTTGTGCCTATTTCAAATTTTTCTGTGCAGAATTTAAGGAAGGAGGGGTGGCTTTTGAGTTTTATACAGTACTGTAAAGAGTTCCATATCTGTGTCAGCAAAATAATTTTTCTTCATTCCCTGATTGCAAAGACTTGGTAGAACAATTAAAAAAGCTAAATTCCATATTTTGATTGCATAGAGTTAAGATCAGGCTCTTTACTGATGATGACTTAGACCACAAAGGTCCGGGACAAGTCCTGGAGCAATTTTCTGTTCTTACGCCAGTCCCTGTGTTTGGTATTGTTTTCTTTTTCCTATAAATCTGCATGAACTATGGCTTTATTTGTTCACAACTTGCATAATCGTGTTACTGTTTCTTGCCCTCTCTGACCTGTGTTCTGTGATGGTTGTGGGTGAAACTGGGATTACAAAAGCAGTGTTTATCTATTTGCTATTTTCATTTCCCTTATTTCCTTTCCTTTATGTTGGCACAATCTGTGACTGGTTACTTTTTGCCATTTTTGTGTGTGTGTCATATTGTAGGATTTGCATGCTACTGGGGCTTTACATTTCTAAAACCCTGCTGGTAAAAGCAGCATCCAGTTATATCCTGCTGTCTAGAACTTGGCCATGTAATTCTAATACTTCCCAGGGTTCAAAAATGGACTACAAATTACTGTGTATCAAAACTAAATCTGCCGCAAGCTTCTTAACTGTACAAACTTCCTAGTTGTTTCCTGTCAAATTAATTTGATGTTCCCTTTTGTTTGTCTACAAACCCATGCCTGGGTGGGCACCTGGGAACAGATCAGAACTCTGCTACCTCTAGCGCACATCTAGGACTCCTGGATCCTTAGAACAACTTCTTTAACTGTTTCATGATTGAGGTTAGAGGGTAAGGAAACTTGGCATTAGCCTTCTTCAAACAATGTTTGGCCACTGCAGACATGTCAAAAAACAAGATGCGCATCTTTTCATTGATCTTTGGTTGTTCTAAATAGTCCTGACATTTTAGCATATGATAGTACTGGGAAAGCCCAAGGCTAATAACACATTTTGCATCAAACCAACCAGTCTTTCAAGTAAGCTAAGTACGGAAGCATAATGTTTTCTCTAAATGAAGTTCCTGCTGATTAGTTCTGATGTGTTTCTCTGTTCAACCATCGTAAGTTTTATGCCCAATAAAAATGATGGAGCCTGTTCCAGAAGCAGCCACGCAAGCTAAAGCCAGGACACAGCCTCCACCATGCTTCACAGGTGAGCTTATATGTTTAGGATCATCAATAGCAGGTCCCTTCTTTCTCCATACTTTGGCCTTTCCATCACTTTGGTGGAGGCTCATCTTTCTCTCATTAGTCCATAAAATTTTGTTCCAGAACTCTTATGGCTCATTTCGGTGCTTTTTTGGAAATTCCAATCTGGCCTTTTGATTTTCACTGCTGGTGAGTGGTTTGTATCTTGCAGTGAGGCCTCCAGATTGTTTTACTCTAAAGCTGAGTTCCCACTTACAAATAGCATGACATGAAATATGTAATAATTCACTGCAGAGTGGCCTTATGAGCACAGTTTTTACAAAACGATTACGAAACGGTTATGATGTGTTTATAGTTATGCAATAAAGGTGTCGTACATGCTTCACAACTGCTTTGTGAACATCTGTGACACTTCACTGAGGGAAAAATTTGCTAATTTACCAACCTGATGTCTTCCCAAAGTATCACGATGCATTTACAACATTTATGAAGCAGCCTAAGACGCTGCTGTGACATGCTGGGAGTGTTTGCAAAATACTAACCCTTCATGAAAGTTTTGGAAATGTCTTAATTAGCACCCCGACTTCTATGACAACACGAGGCACTTATGACGTCTTGCAGATTATCACAACACTCAACAAATTCAATCAAGAAGTACTCAGGAAAAGTTTAAGATCCACCACAAATGGAATTCATGATTTCAGTCACTTTGTGTGAATGGCATCAGGGCTTAAGTCTCCTTCAAACACTGGACTGTGATACATCTACCCTTGCTCTTGTTGCTCATGATCCTACAGACTGTTGTTTTGTTTATGTTTTCTTTACCGCTCTCACCATTTGTCCATCATCAGTTGTTGTTGTTTTCCTTGGATGAATGGCTTGATGCTTGTTGTTTCATCACAAACCATCATGGTCCTGGGGTATTTGAATTCTCGTTGTGTTTTTGAGTTTTAATCATGGTTTCATAGTTTTAGTTCTCATGTTCTCTTTATTGTACTTTCTCTTTCTGTTCCAGTCTCATTTCTAGCCCCTACCATACAATTTGTTTCTAGTCCCTTATATGCCTCCTCTGTACTATCCTACTGTGTCAAATTCTGCCTCATGTCAGCATCATGTCACTGTTGCTTCTCACTTCCTGTTTTACTTTGGTAGATGTTTGTGTCTATACATTGTGTTTAATTTTGCTTCCTGCCCCTGATTGTTGCCACTTTGCTCATAAGTCTGTATCGAATGATATCCCTGCCTCCGTTCAGTTCTTTGTTGCGTTGCTGATGTTGGTCTACCTGTGTGTGTCCTAGCTCCCTCTTTAAGTTTCTTCTCCTTGCTTCCTGGAGTCCATTAAATTACCATAAATCAAGGAACAGTACATAACTTCACTATATTCTTTGTGGTGAACTACTGGCAACCACAGCTGCCAGTAACTTACCATAATTTTTTTACAGTGTGTGTATCCAGGTGGAGACTGTGCTACAGTACTGTTGGCCAAAGACAAAGGAGAGGGAGGTGAGAGTGGAGACTTTACATGTGCAGACTATGACTGGCACACTGACGAAAAGACAGGAAGTGGAGCTGGAGGTGGCAGAATAGAAGATGCTGAGATTTACCCTGGGAGTGACAAGGATGGACAGGGTTAAAAATGAGTCCATCAGAGGGACAGCTCAGGCAGAGACGTTTGGCGACAAAGTCAGAGAGGCAAGGCTGAGATGGTTTGGACATGTCCAGAGGAGGGATAGTGGATATGTTGGACAAAGGATGTTGAAGATGGAGCTGCCAGGCAGGAGGAGAAGAGGAAGACCACAGAGAAGGTTGATGGATCTAGTGAAGGAGGACATGCAGAGGGTCGGTGTGAGGGAGGAGGATGCAAGGGATAGGGTGAGATGGAGGTGATCCACTGTGGCGACCTCTAATGGGAGCAGCCAGAAGAAGAAGAAGATACCAGGCCTACTTGTCGCTTCTCACGTTTGAATACTTTTGCTGGTTGGTTTGATGTTCTGTGTTGCCTACCATATCTATATGTAAATACCAGCAGAAACTGATCTCTCTTCTTACGTTCATCTTTTTATCTCACGTCTTCAGTGCGCGGCAAAAACTAATCAGTTGGCCTTGCTGTTCCAAGAATTTTAGAGAGGACTGTATTATATTTACCCCATTACAAGGGGTGGCTGTGGCTCAGGAGGTAGAGCGGGTCGTCTCTCAACATGAAGGTCGGCGGTTTGATCCCTGACTTCTCCAGCATACGTGTCGAAGTGGCCTCGGGCAAGACACTGAACCCCAAATTGCTCCTGATGCATCACGTTGGAGTGTGAATGTGTGCATGATAGTTAATTGTGCTTCAGGCTTAGAATAAAGCATGTGTGTGTGTATGAATGGGTGAATGAGGCTTGTAGTAAAAAAAGCACTTTGAGTGCTCAGCTAGAGTAGAAAAGTGCTATATAAGTCCATTTACCATTCATGCACATACTTTAATGGTGCCTGTGTACAGCATTCGGTTAACTTCGGTTGCTCCATAAGCAAACTTGATTTGATGCAATTTGATGAAAGGTTCTCTCCTGTTCGTGCGTCACCTGTGACTGAATAACTGAAAGCGATTCTCCAGCAATATCAAACTTCTCCGGGCTGTCTGTTCCCCTCAGAGAAGAGGCTGAAGCTGAGGCAGGCAGAGCAACACGTACACGAAATTCCTGCTGCATCCGTAAGCCCTGACAGGCAAATCCCCGTCCACCGAGCAGCAGAGACGCAGCGCGAGGAAAGCGCTACGCCAGCGTTTGATTGTCGAGCCCAATAGGAAACGAGCAGGAGGAACTGTCACCAGCTGCGGCTCAATTACTGTAGTTGTGGAGGTTGATGGCAGCTCTCCTTGTGACAAGGGGATTGGGGACTGTCACACTGTCAGGCTGCCATTCAGTGGCTCAAAAGCAAAACTTTCCATTGGTGCTGACATTCAAAATATCAAGTAAAGTAGGAGGGAAAAAACCAATCACAGCTTGTTTTTCTCTGACACGCGTTTTAACTTGTCACTTCGAAACCAGTCAAATCCAACAAACAAAATCACAACACCATGCTCCCGTCTGTATGTTTTTTTCCTTCACTTATGTAAATGCATTTCCTCCCGCCTTCAAGACAGCGATGTGTAGGAGTCGGCAATTAGGAGCGCTGTCTGTTTATTTCACATCTCTTCAGCTGCTTTGTGTTTTTAGGTGCTGATTTAATTAACTAATGTAAATCAACACCACATTTTCAGAGAATGCATCAAATGCATTTTAAAGACACATTAAGGTAATCCTCCCAGTCGCATATCATAACCATCACTCCTGAGTGGCTTCCTGTTACAATGAAAAGTCTCGTGTTTTTTCTCCATAACAATGAGTGGTTGACCTTCTGTGCTTCCACTCTCTGTGAATTTGCATGAGAATATGCTTAATCTGCTGATGTACACAGGAAAATATTAATACAAAGATAAGCAAAATCATTGTACCATTTTGCCACCGGCAGTGGCTCGAGCTGATTAATGTGCCACTGGTCTCCATTTAAAAGGCTGATCTTCCATTTAGTTATGCTGATCCAGCCTATTTTGTGAGTCAATATTTGTGTTTTTTTTCTTCTTTGCTGCTACAGAATGACTAAAGGCATAGATTTGTGTAAGCAGTGCGCAATAATTATCTGAGCATGAAGGAGCAACTGCAAATTCAAGAAGTTCTGAAGCCAGAGCTGAGTAACTATGACAATAAAGAGCTTCAGTGCATGCATAAAGAAGCATCCCTGTCTCCCTTAATGATGTTGTGGTTAACAAATGCAAGCCATTTCTGCAAACCCTTGCATATGTTTGTGTAAGTATTCACAGAGCAGAGTGAAACCGCCCACTCACTGTCTTCCTCCGTCTGGAAGGTGACCTCTCTGCTCTCCTTCTTGCCTTCGGGGTTGGCCAGCGCCAGCCGGATGTGGACCGCGCGAAAGGGCGGCAGGTCTCTCAGGGTGAAGTGAGAGGTGTTGCGGTCCACGGACAGGCACTCCCTGACGGTGGCGTTGTTTCCTCCGCTGCCGCCTGTTGGCATTGAGTAGCGGTAGCACAGCGACAACGAGTAGGTGTGGCAGCGGGTGAGGTTGTAGCCCAGAGGCTCCCACTGGAGGGTCAGCTGCCGGGGCTGGATCTCTGTGGCTGTCAGACCCCGCAAGGCACGCATGGGCTCTGAAAGAGACGGGGAGAAGGCACCGTAGTTACCAGTTATTTGAAAAAGAACACCAAAAAGAAGCAAAAGCAAAAACAACTTTAGCTCCACTGAGCAGATCTCAAGCTGAGACGATTTTGTTCCACATTCTAATCGCAGCAACATTACTTGATATTTCAGGACATTTGGGAGCGGCAAAGAGCAAACAGACTGGTGCTTATATAGCGCTTTTCTACTCTAACTGAGCACTCAAAGCGCTTCTTACTACAAGCCTCATTCACCCGTCCTGCGCCTTTTATTGTACTTACGGCTGCTCCCTTGTCTTCTCTCCAGTGGGTCACCACAGCAGACTAATCCGCATTGGTAATTTAGCGGAGGCTTTACACTGGATGCCCTTCCTGACGCAACCCTCCATGGTGAGAGGGGCTTGTGCCCCCCCCCACCTGGAATTGAACCAAGGGACCTTTCGCTTGTGAGGCGAATGTGTAAACCACTACACTACACATTTAACTGTCACGCACACATTCGCACTCTGAAGGATGCATCGGGAGCAGTGTGGGGTTCGGCGTCTTGCCCAAGGACACTTCGGCACGTAGAATGGAGAGGCCAGGGATCGAATCGCTGACCTTCCTGAGCCACACTCACACTCACAGCAGTAGCAGAAAATGCTAGTTATTAAAAAACAGATTACTCCTCGCTCTTTCTTTGGTTTTACTTCATACCTCATGTCTTTATTGTTAATAATAACCAGCAGGAGATCAGTGATGTGTGAAATTATTTAGGTGACTAAACTGTATGTTTTTGCAGCATCTCTGTTTTTCCAGTGTTGCGCTTTACAGACGGTCCCTGTACGACTGTCTCAGAGTGCATCTTTCCAGCCGTAGACAACAGATTACAGACATTTTCCTTAAATAGTTCAGGTCGATTGATTTTGGTTGCAACCTGTGATCTAAGGTTGCAAAAATGCATCTTTTGTGTTTTTACAATGTTTCAATCTCAAAGTGCTGATTCCAGAAACCTGAGCAAATGAATATCTTTCCAGCTGTCAGAAGTCAAGATCTCCTCGTGATGCACAGCCAAAGAGTCGTGCACAGGACTCAGCTCACTATCAAGCATTCTTCTGTGTTTCTGCAGTAAATGGTAAATGGACCAGTACTTATATAGCGCTTTTTTTACTCTAACTGAGCACTCAAAGCAGTATCCACTGGCTGTGTCAGGAGCAATCTGGGGTTCGGCTCCTTGCCCAAGGACTCTTCAGCACGTAGGCTGGAGGAGCAACTTGCTCTACCTCCAGAGCCACAGCCACTCCTAGCCTCATTCTCATTCTTTCTGGTGCCTTTGCAGTAAGGACAGCTAGAATGGTCAAACAACACACGCAACAGTTACCGATTGGTGTATTCCAGTAAAGCTAAATAAAATGTGAGGGTCTTGCAAATTCCAGGAGTGTCCGGGGAGAAATGGCAAAACAGGAGAGATGGTCTTAAAACGCAGGAGAAACCCAGGACAAACGGGAGTGTTGGCAGGTATGATTGTCAAGTGGAGTTGATTGAAATGAGTATGCTTTCTTCTGAGCTTGGAGAAACAGCAACTCTGATATCCATATGCCCTTTGACAACCAGGGAGCGCTCTGTTGTTGGGGTTTCAATGAGGTCCCCAAGCTCAGAAGAAACCCCAACTCTGAGCACTCGCTCATGAGCAGAAGGCATCATTACCAGCCCAGAAGATGGCGATAATGATGATTCTTGAGAATTATGGATGGGCGGATGCCTTAGCAATAAGGGAGTGTTTAGAGTTGGGGTATCTATGGAGCTCATCAAGATCAGTAGAAACCTCAACTCTGAGTACTCCCTTATCGGCAGCTGGGGTTTCTTCTCAGGTTGGTGACCTCATAAAACCACCAACTCTGAGCTCCCCCTCATTGGCAGAAGGCATATTGATATCAGTACCAGCCCAGAAGCTGACTACTGTATATAAAGTAAACTGATCACTACATATTTACTCTAGAAGTAGCAATTCTTGTGAAAATAGAAAAGTCACCATAAAATGACAAATATGACCTTGACCCTAAGCACAGTTTGAGTGAAGATCCATCAGGTGATCTTTTTTGTGTATGTTACATCAGATTCCAACCAATAATGTAGGAAGAGTAAAGATTCTTGTGAAATATTAACAGACGGACACCTTGCCGTGGCGCTAGCTCATCGGTCATTCAGCCGGATGATCTAAAGACCTCATATGTTCTCAGAAGTTCTTGTCTTCATGGTTTTGAAGTGAATGACAACATTTTATGTGGCAAAGTTGCGTAAGAAGGAGCATAAAATCGATCAGCCAGTTATTAGTTATGCGGCGTGTTGCCCTGATCCGCTGCAGGAAATCTGCCTATTAATTTGTACTCCAGCCATCACCTAGGTGACAAGCTTTGACCCAAAGAAGTTAACAGATATAAGTGGGTCCAGACGAGCATCTTTTTAAGGAACTTCTCACTGTTCTTGAAACAGCAACGAAAGGAGGATCTTCAGATAACTGGAAGGATTATGGGGCAAACTATTGCTCCTTTCATTTAATTTTGCTTCATGTGAAACAGAACCTGTTGACATTTGTAGTCAGGATGCCTCCTAATGCCTCCTTTCTGATATGCTGGGCTTGTCCAGTTGGTAAAAAACACTATGTTCAGACTCGCAGGATGCAGGAAGACTTCACATTCTAGCCGACCTCCCAAATCCCCATGAGAGTTCAGCTGGGGCGATGCAATTGGTTACTTCACCACCGGAAAGGTGGTTGCAAAAATTAATAGATGGGTAACCATGAACTATTTATTTCTAGTTAGAAGGGATAAAACAGTGTTCTCTGTTAAAGCAGAATTTCATGATTTATGGAGACGGGAACCATGTATTTTCAGCTGAACCCTTCCACAGTGCAGTTTATAAGAAGAATACTGATTCGGGAAAGGAGACAGCAACAGTTTCGGGCTGACTTTTCAAACTTAAGAGTGCAAGGTTAGAGAGGGGTGAAACCATGGAAGAAAAATCCAGCTGCCTTAAGAAGCAGCTCTGTATCGCTTGTAACACAAATGAGGTTCAGCCCTCGCAGAGAGTCGCATGAGAGCGGATAAAGGCTAATTACTGCTGTCATGTGTGAACGCTGCGATCGCAGATCTCCTTGTCCCTGTGATGCAGAATGTCCACTTTCAAGCACACAGGGGGTATTTCTGTCCTGCAGGCTGGCCCGGATCTCTGAGTGCACTGCTGAGACTTCAGATAAACCGAGACGAGGGCAATGCCCTCAACATAGAGTGGCAAGGCAGTGCAGAGCTGCAGCTACAGCCCGGCTGCTCCACTAAACATAGATCAGATCAGCTATGTAAATGAATAAGCAATGTCACGGAGGAGACATCCGCTCCGAGGGGACAGAGAAGGAAAAGTCCTGGGAGACCTTGCTGATTTAAAACATGTTTGTTCTTCCCAGCAGGGTGAAATGTACTGAGCTTGGACTGGCCCGTGTTCTGACAGCGGATGCAAGCTAAAGCCTTCCCACAGACTCGCCTCGATCAATCACGAGGAAGGAATTTAATTTCAGCAATATGTATCAGACTCGTCATATCAAGGGTGGCTGAGTATAACTGGACTGATAGATTTCTTTCTAACAACGTCAGCCGTGTGTAGGAGCCCAATCCTGTTAGGACCACGTCTGCCACCAGCAGCTCACTGACTGGATGCTCACTTTCTGCTCCAGACACCATTACTCATCATTAGAGCGGCACCGCGGCAGCCACTGTGTCGTCCTCTCCACCCGCCTGTCCTCGGCCAATCCTGCCCCAAATCGACATTCCGCTTGATTAGCCTAATCAGAGGGATTAGCCAGAGGCAGAGGGAGAGAAGGAGGAATGGGGAGAGGCTGGACGAGAGATGAGCACTGGAAGAGGAAATGATGAATGGGGGAAGAGTCCCAGTGGATCTGCACATTTCATCTCATTCTCCTCATCTTTAACAGCTGCCTCAGTGAGCTGCCACTGTCTCTCCTGCCAGGAGCTATGTTGAAATGATGATGGACTATCAGTGAACACCCTCATGCTTAACATGGAAACCACACGAAGGGTGGCGGGGGCGGCGGCGGCGGCGGTTGGACCGCCGATGCCTTTGAATGAGCCGCCACAGGTATCGGCGTGCAGGACTGTAACTGCTAATATTTAAAGTGCACTGATGTGCTGCAGCTTCATGACAGCTGCTTGATGTGTCGCAAAATAAAGAGGAAGCAAAAAAAACTGCGGCTAATGGAGCGCAGGTCGTAAAAAACGCTGTCGTTACGGCTAAAGTGGCTTATTTGGAAAGCCGGGGAACGGCTACAGTTTGAAGGGATGCAGATAAAATCTCCTGCGGCAACAAATGGGTACCGAGGTTTGTTTCAGCACTTAGGTGGCAACAGCTTTGGCCGCGGGCGTTTATGGCTCACAAAAACACCGTACTTCATATGACTGGGGAGCAAAGTGAAGCTGGTTTGACGAGAAAGAGGGAGCGGGCTAAAGGTCATTCATGACAGAAACTACACATTTGGGAAATGTTCCTGAATGGCTGCACTCACGGGCGGCGTGTCAACGACCTCCTCTGGTTGTTCCCTGCTCTCTTTTGAGAGCCCTACCGTTTGCATGTCTTTAACGCGCTATTTGGGATGGCTCCTCGTGGAGACACAGAAAGTTCGACCAGGTTCCTCAGCATGGCCTGACACTCACCGTGGCAGAGTGAGCAGAGGGAGGGTTTTCTCTCCTAGATGAAGACCCCCAAGACTCCAAATCGGAACAGAAAGCTTTGGACGATCTGACAAACACTTCATTTGAAGCGTTTTTGAAACTTTGAGATGCACGGGCCGGAAGCAACACACTGTATCAATTATTAATAGGTTCATCTCATTTCCACAAACACAAAACTTTAACATGCGCTGCTTTAAAGAAGAGAAGGGGAGGCGGCATGAAGGCTGGGGTACGAACCTAAAAAGTCGGGATGCTTGTAAAATGTGAACAAAAACAGAGTGCAGTGATTTTGCACGTTCGTTTCCACTTCTGTTCACTTGAATACAGTAAAAAGACAAGAACAGCTTCTTCCCCCAAGCCAATGGACTTGACATCACCAATAAACCTGAGACTATTATGGTTACTTTGCACTTTATTCTTTTTACACTTGCAGCAGTACACTGTATCTAAATCAGCATACTGTCTTTCCTTACCATGCTATTACACTGTGCAGTCTACACCAGCAGTCACTCTATTCTTCTTCCTCTTTATATTAACATTACTAATGTCCTTGTTTAACCAGTGTTGACATACTTGATTCTGATTCCAATACACCATATGGACAAAAGAATCGGACCGCATCTCTTAACCAATCAAGTTAGGTGTTTCGTTCAGTCCCATTGCAACTGGTGTATATGAACACAGGCAGGTAGCCATGCAGTCCACCTTTACAAACATTTCTGAAAGCATGGGTCACTTCAACGAACTCAGTGAATTCCAGAATCAGAATACTTTATTAATCCCAAGGGGGAGATTGCTTTCTAGTGTGGTACTGTAATATTATGTCATCTTAATCCCAGAGGGAAGCAATTTTCCCCCATGGGATTAATAAAGGGTCCTAATTAGGATTCATTGCAAGCTAATAATTTTTTTTCCCTCCTAGATATTCCAACATCAACTGTAAGTGCTATTATTGCAAAATCAAAGCATTTACAAACCAAAGCAACTCAGCCACCATGTGGCAGACCATGTAAAGTAACAGAGCAGGGTCACCGAGAGCTGAGATGCATACTGCGTTAAAAGTCCAAGCCCCCTCTGGCACTGACATTATCACATAAACTGCACACCAAGAGCTTCATGGCATGCGCTCCCTGGGCAGCCAGCTGCACACAAGCCTTACATCACCGAGTGAAATGCTAAGGATCAAAAAGAGCGGTGTAAAGCATGCAACCAGTGGACTCTGGAGCAGTGGAAATGTGTTCTTTATCTGGCAAGCTGATGGAGGACTCTGAGTTTGGCAAATGCCAGGAGAACATTACCTTACCAACTGCACTGCACCAACTGTAAAGTTTGAGGAGGAGGGGATAATGTTATGGGGTTGTATTTCTGGAGTTGGCCTGGGCACCTTAGTCCCACTAGGGGAAATCTTAATGCTTTAGTTTACCAAGATATTTTGGACAATTCTATGCTTGCAACTTTGTGCTAACAGTTTAGGGAAGGTCCTTTTCTGCTGCAGCATGACCGTTCTCCAGTGCACAAGGCAAAGCCCATAAAGTCATGGTTGGACGAGTTTGGTGTGGAAGAACATGATTGCCCTCACAGAGCCCTGACCTCAACCCCATCAAACACATTTGGTGTAAACTAAAACTCAGATCGAGGAGCCCCTCTTATCCAACGATACAGTGGTGGTGCAAGGTTCTCCGCTTTGTGACTGTGTGGGCAAGTAGTCCATCACCTTATGAACAACGCTTCTCAAGGTGAATTTGCAAGAAATTTAGAGAAGCTACCGGCCACCGTCTACAATATGATGGAAAGATTCAGAGAATCCAGTGAAATCACTGTACATAAGCGATAAGGTGGAAAACCAACTCTGAATACCCATGAGCTTTGACCTCTCAGGTGGCACTGCATTAAAAGGTAGCAGCATTCTGTGATGGATATTACAACACGGGCTTGGGAACACCTCTCAAAACCAGTCAGTTAACACACTACATCGCTGCATCTATGAATGTAAGTTAAGAATCCGCCATGCAGTAAAGCAAAATAAAACCCCTACATCAATAACATCCAGGAACATCGCTGACTTCCCTGGGCCTGAGCTCATCCGAGATCAACCGACCCAAAGCGGAAAAAGTGTGCTGTGGTCTGACGAGACCACGTTTCAAACTGCTTTTAGAGATATTGAGTCCTCCAGGTGAAAGGACAAAGAGGCTATCCAGATTGTTATCAACATAAAGTTCAAAAGCCAGCATCTGTATTAGTGCTCATTTCATGGGTAACCCGCACATCTGTTAAGGCACCATTAATGATGAGAGGTCCATACAGGTTTTGGAACAACATGTGCTTCGATCCAGACAACTTCTTTTTCAGAGATGACCCTGCTTATTTCAACAAGACAACGCCGAGCCACGTTCTGCACAGCATGGCTTCACTAGATCGGCCTGCCTGCCTCCCGTTGAAAATGTATGGTGCATTATGAAGTGCAAGAGACCCCAAACTGTTAAACAACTAAAGCTGTACATCAAGCAAGAGCAGGGAGGGAAAAAAAAAATCCACTTTCAGGCAATTAGTGTTTTCAATTCCCGGTTGCCTAGTGAGCGTAGTTAGATGAAAAGGTGACGTAACACAGCGGTAAACCGGCTCCTGTCGCGGCTTTTTTGGAATGAGTTGCAGTCATCACATTCAAAATGTGTGACTATTTAATAAAAACAAAGCTTATCAGTTTGAATATTAAATATCTTGTATTTGTGCTGTTTACAGATGAGCGTAGGTTGAAAAGGATTTGGAAATCACTGTATTCTGCTTTTACTCATATTTTACACAGTGTCCCAGTTTTTTTTCCCTATTTGTCACATCTGCATTCATGCCAAGATTGCTTATCTGCAAGCCGCGCAAGAAGAATTAAGACTGGGGGCAAAAGGAAATGGGCATATTGTTCATTTAGCATTTGGCTCTGTGTGGCGAGTCACGCAAAACAATGGCCTCATGGGACTGAAATCCGCCCCCCCTGCACCAGCAAGTATGAAATGTGACAATCGACCAGAGTCCGAACAGAAATGCTCCCCGCTAAAGGAGATGACTCCTGGAGACACATTAGGAAGACGCGTTCATCCACAGTCTTGTGTGCCGGGCCCACTGCTGTCTGCTGCTTTCACCCCGGGGATAAAGCTTCAGATGTGAGCAATGGAAGTCGACAGGAAGTGGGCGAGTGGAAGACGTTGACAAGAGCGGATCAAAGAGTGTGGCAGGTGACAGGGACGTCACGCCGTCTACTTGACGGAGCAGCGGGGTGCCGTTTTCATCCAGATGAGCAGCCGAGAGGTAGTGAGAGGCCCCTGCCCTCTGCGTTGCATGACATGACATTAAAAAATGGAGGGCTGTTATACTACACTACCTCTTGTGCTACACTGTAGCTGCCAGCTGGGCTCAGACCAATCCTAAACCAAAAATTTCTTTACACAATAACCCCTTTTCACCAAAAATATAAACATGTGCTTTCATTAGAGGTAATCCACGGATAAGCAGAAAGCAGCCGACACCCTCCACGATGCAATAACAACAAACGCATCTTTTGTTCTTTTGTGGCTGCAGGCAAACCACAAGTTGTTAAGCGATATGTCATAACAGCTCAGAACCTGGGTGAATTTCAAAGCATCAGAGCAGGAACAGGCTGTGCCTGTGAACTCCTCGACACCTTTCTGTTTGCTGTATGTGTCAGAGCAACTCATCAAACATCACGTGCACTTACAGTCCTTCATCCTCCGGCATTTTATCCAAAATGAAACGCAGCGGCAAAGCTAACAAGTGTAATATTTGCTGCGATCGGCACCTCAGTGTGCCAACATCTGCTAGTTAGAACGTAACACAAAGTTCAGCCTGATGGTGATGGCGTAAGTTTTGCAGGTGATGAATCATGGAGACAACCAGAACGTCAGTTAGGCAGCTGCTGATCCTGCTCATGAGCCATCGCAAATCCCAGGATTCTGGAATGTGTGACGTACAGAGAGAAAGTGATACGTTTTGTTCTCATTGGTTGGCTGTGTTGCACAAACTAATGAGAATTAAAATCCACTGAGAAGTCATATCCAGAGCAGCGCTAGTTTTCGATCAGTTCTCACCTAGATTAAGGCATCATTATTCCATATATACACTACCGGTCAAAAGTTTTACAACACCCCAATTTTCCACCTTTTTATTAAAATTCAAGCAGTTCACGTCCAATGAATAGCCTGAAATGGCACAAAGGTAAGTGATGAACTGCCAGAGGTTAAAAAAGTAAGGTTATATAAATCTGAAAAATAATGTACATTTCAGAATTATACAAAAAGGCCTTTTTCAGGGAACAAGCCATAGGTTAACAAGTTAAAGCTGTTCTGCAGCAGTGGAGGTAGATCAAGCCTTGAACCCAGGATAACAAGGAACAGACACAATACAAAGATAATACATACAAGGACTCAAGGGAAACATGAGCCAACACACCGAGACTGGAGACAAGGAGGCTGAATACTGGAAAACATGAGGAAGACACAAAGAACCAATAACTAAACATGAGCTG